>MU711363.1:5715-28145 GCA_026770625.1 Nicotiana glauca | reverse complement strand
TGACCAAACGACCCCGTTTAAGAAAAAATAAATCTGGGCCATTGAAATGAATTAATCCAACGGTTGAAACCTGATCTCCTCAAAAAAATAAAACGACGACGTTTTGTGTCGATTGATCTTGACCCTTTGTTACTTTGATCCAAGGGTTATATGGCCCGCTTTCATTAAAAAATAAGCGGTCTCGTTTAGGGCTCAAGGAATCTGAGCCGTTAATATGTTTGATCCAACGGTCAGGGGACAACGTTACATCTTTAATATACCAGAAATCAATTAACCCTAAAAACATTTTAAATCTCTTCTTCTTCCTCTCTCCTCAGCCGCCTCAAATCCCTCACAGACCCCGCCGGAACCCTACCGGCAGGAGATGACACCTTCACCAATCATTCCACAAATAACACCCCAGAACCACCTCGAACCCCTGATTCTACCCCTCAACTTCTTTTCCTTCGAATCCCTTTCCAATTGCTCGAATATCTAAAAACGTGTCGCCGGAACCCTAACTCCGGCGAACACAACTTCAACTAATCAAGCCCAAAATCACACCAAACCACCTCCTTGACACCCTCAACCTAGTTTCGAAAGCCTTGAGCCTTAAAAGTCACTGGAACAGCTCGAATAAAAAATTGAAGTTCTCCGGTGACCAAAATTCAAGAAAGATGATGCCAAGACCCTGGATTCCTGGATATTTTGACGACTAAAAAAACACAAAAGAAAAAGACTGTCCAATTAAAAAGCTAAGTTTTTTTGTTTCTTTTTCCTTTTAAGTTTCTTATTTTTTCTTTGCATGTATGTTTGTTTTTGCATTTTTAATTGTTCATTAATTAGGGTTTATCTTGTTATATTTTAATTTTTAGAATAGATATTATTAGGTTATGGATTCTGATTTCGTTCAAAAAATAAATTTGACATTAAAAATGAAATTAATTATATTTTGTATGCAGAAATACCTTTAATTTATTTTTGTCTGATAATATTAGTTATAATTGTTGATTTTGATTAGTGATGACTTTTATTACTTAGGGTTAATTAGTATTATTTTTGGTTATAGTAGATAATCAATAATTAGTCAATTGGTTATAGCTGTTAGGTTCCTAAGTCAGTAATTAAATCTCTAATTATTAGTTTCTGATTAATTTTTGATTAATTAACTAGCAGTCAAATTAGACCTTGATTCTGAAAATCAGTTAGTAATTTAGGGGTAAAAGGGCAGTAGGGTAAATTGTAAATCTGATCTAGATTCAGGGTTAGTTTGGGTACATAAAATAGGATAATGGAAATAAACCAAAAGAAGTAGGGGTATTCTGTGTAGAGGAAAATGGCAATAGGGTAACTTTCTAAGAGAGGTAGTGGTATATAGGGTAATACACTAAGATAGAAGGTTCTAGATGGGGTAACTAGTGTGATTTTTCACAAATAAAGGTAGTTAATTGAAATATAAAATACAGAATAAGTGTAAAACTGAAATAAAAAGGGACTAAATCATAAATTCTGAAAATATGAATTTCCCTCCATTTTCAAATCTATAAATAGGCATCTATATGCCTCATTTTAAAAAAAAAAATTGCAATCTAAAAATATCCCTGAAGTAATTCTGCTATTCTAGATCCATATTTTTCGAAATTAACCACTTCCAAAACTCAAAAACATTAGACTTAGTAGAAAAATATCCAAAAATCCACTATTTCATTGATTCTAGCTCAATTTGAAAGCTGTACTTCTATTCTATTTGGTTCTGGTGATCGAAATACTATTGAATTTGCATTGAATTAAGTCGAGTGTTATTATGCTGTCTTCTACCATTTGTTGTGGTTTGATCCTGGTGTGTTGAAGCTGTGTTTGAAACTTTTGATCTGATTCTGTTGCTGTTGTTGTTAATCACTGTTGATCCTCTTCTAATAGATTTTCGATCTTTTAAATCCAGGTACACATTTGACTTCTCCTTAGTGTAATCTTCAACTGAGTTGATTTGAAGCTGCAATTTCTTCAGTTTTGTTCGTGTCGTAACGAATTCAAACTGTTAGAGTTGATAAATTAGATCATTATGTAATAATGTCGAATTGTAAATCTGATTTGTAACTTTAGTTTGATTTAGATGTATAATTGGACTGGATTATATAAATTTGGACTTTGAAAACATTTAGACTATAATTAGTATTGATCGTTATTAAAGTACTTGAAATACTTAGGATTTTTGTGATAGTAAAATGTGTTAATAGATCTGGATTTTGTTTAATATAGTATGTAAAGAAAAACTGGAAACAATTTGCTAGTATTTCTCTGTTAATTTCGTTTCAGAATAGCATTAGTTATTAAAAGTTAAAAATAAAATAAGTTCACGTATTAAGTCAGATCAGCTATCATTTAGGTTAACTTCGAAACAGTATTATGACATTTCTGTGAAATCTGATAGTTTCAGATACTAATACTCTAATCTACATTCAGCGTTCAGAAATTTGATTTTAAAAAGTAAATAAATTAGAAGTTAGGTCCTTGGATACACAAACTACAAATAATCACTAAATAAGTATAATGACACTACTGGCCCATTATTAATAGCTGAACGTGCAATTTGGAACTTCAATTTATTGTTTTGGAAATGTTTTAAATTGAATGTTAATAGTTAATAGAGTATAGTAGGAAAATTCAGCAAAATATTGATATTCAACTGGTTTATGATTAGTGTAATTTACTAGATTGGTCTGCATCATTTGGCCCAATTACTTTGATTCGTACCTTGGGCCTGTTTGAGGCCTAAGGTTTAATACTGCACACATATCGGGTTTCTAATGCCTCAAGTCTGAAAATACTTGTTATTATTATAATAAATTGAAACGGTCATATAACAAAATTAATTAGGACTCTTTCCTTGTTTTAAAGACAAAAACAAATAAAAAATATAGTACACCTTAGGATTGGCCTTAAATAAATTGAGATGAGCCTCGCCCAACAAAACAAATGAATTGTGGGGTCCCTCAATAATTGTTTACTAAAAATACTTAGAATTGAAAGGACCGTTTAGCGAATTTCACGGTCTTTCCCAAAGATAATAAACGTGTAGTTGCTTTAGGCGCGAGTATTAATAATATTACTTTCCTAAATACGGGTGCACATTTATATGACCCAAATCCAAATCTCAACGAAGTCGAAGTGTATTAAAAGCCACGGGCGTACTGGTACGGCGTTGTTCGAGATACATTTTCACGATGTTGTAATTCTTGTAAATAAATAATAAATATAATAAAAGCGGGTTATTAATAAAAGGCACATAAAAATAGAACATGTATTAAAATTAGATAAAATCAAATACAACAGTTGAGCGACCGTGCTAGAACCATGGAATTCAGGAATATCTAACACCTTCTCCCGGGTTAACAGAATTCGTTATCCGAATTTCTGGTTCGCGGACTGTTAATAAAGTCATATTTTCCTCGGTTTGGGATTCAACCGGTGACTTGGGACACCATTAATCTCCCAAATGGCGACTCTGAATAAATAAAATAAATCCCGTTCCGACTGTCCTTTAATTGGAAAAACTCCTTTACGCTCTTTACGTGGTGTATTAAAACACGTAAAAAAAGGAGGTGTGACAAGAAGAAAAGTGAATACCATTGAGGACGAGGCAGTCCAGCCGGCCAAAGACTTCCAGGCTGATAGGGAGCATTGCTATAGGCTAGTGGCCAAAATGGAGAAAGAAATACAACAGTTACAAGACCACCACTTCCATGACTCCCAGGTGCTAGAGGCCCGCAATCAGCAAATAACTCGACTACTTCAGGAAAAGGGCAGGATTAGAGAAAGAATTAGAGCCATCGCGGATTATATTATCATGAAATGCCAAGCATGCGAGAGAATGGGTCGTACTACCTTCTTTTCTACGGTGATGATTTTTGTTCATCAAGTTATGAATGATTTGGAGCAGCTACAAGGGAGTCTTGCACATAGGCCCGCGGCGAAGCCGAATGACGCCCCGCGGGCCCCGGAATTTGAAGCTTTAATGTATTCTTAGTTATCGAGTCTGTATTTTTGTTATTTTGAGTCCGTTTTGTAATTTTCTCTTTTAAGAAAAACAAATAATTTAGTATCTTTGTAATCGAAGTTTTATTAATGAAAATTTGAAAAAATCCCAAAAATTATTTCCTTATTTTTGCATTTATTTTAAGAACTACGCTTGGTCTGATTCATGCGGGGTCATGATACGTAGGCAATTTCCATAAGAATTGATCGTATCCCTAAGAAAAAGGAAAAGGGGAGGGAAGAAAATAAAAGGAAAAACATGAGTGGGAAAGAAATACCAAAAGAAAAAAATAAGAAAACCGAGAGAAAGAAACCATGGCAAAGGCAAAGGCCAAGGCAAGAATGAAAGAAAAGAAAAATGGAGAGGAAAGAAAAATGAGAAAATGAGAGAAAAATTGGGAAAGCAAAGAAAAGGCTAGGAAAAGAAAATCAAAGAAGAAAATAGGAAAAGCCAGGATGACGCATGCAACCGTTGCAAACATGTAGACTCCTATTTAACTGTATAGGTGCATCACACCCCAATGTGCGGCTACCTATCTATTGCTTGTCTCAAATTAACCGTTTGTTGCTATCAAATTCCAGCTTAGGTTTATAGAAACGGTGGTTGGTTTTTGGTAAACTAGCATCACATCATTATTTTACCAGATCAAAAGGGAGTATAGAAATGTCGTCTGAAATGACTTTGCCAGCAGTTCGCATCACTGAAGACAGTCCCATCTCGGGGATCTCGGCCTCCGAGTTTGCTGCAGCCGAAGAAAATCTCATCTTATGTCTTCGGGTTATGGAGATGTGGATGCATGGACTAACGGAAGGGAGCCTCCAAGTGCTATCCCCGGCTTACCTAAATTATTCCCTAGATCCGGGGGTACTTCCAACATCCCCATCAGTCATCCGAATACCACATTGGGAAAACCTACCATATCCGCTCACTTTGTAGGAGCACCTTCTGAGGTTCGCCTCCAGGTGTTCACATCAGGAGTAGCTCCCAATATCTTTACCGCTTCTCTATGCTCCGTCACAACACGGCCTTCGCTGCCCAGGCCCATTTTTGATCCCTCGGCCTTCACTTTCTAAAATCCTATTTTTCAAGTGGATCCTCCTCAATACCCCACATACACTTACTCTTAGCCACCCCCATTTGAGTTCACACCCGGACAAGATAAAACTCCTAAAGATCCTGAATAGGATGAGATGGCAAAAAGGATGAGGAGCTTAGAGCAAAGCTTAAAAAACATGCAAGGTTTAAGCGGGCAGAAAAGTGTTACATATACTGATCTGTGCATGTTCCCTCACGTGCACCTGCCCATGGGATTCAAAACACCGAAGTTTGAGAAATATGATGGGCATGTCAATCCCATTGCTCACCTTAAAAAGTATTGTAACCAATTGTGTGGGGCTGGCAGAAAAGAGGAGTTGTTAATGGCTTACTTTGGAGAAAGCTTGGTAGGCATAGACTCAGAATGGTATATGGATCAGGACATATCTCGATGGCACATTTGGGACGATCTTGCTAGAGATTTTGTTCGATAATTTCAGTACAACATAGACATTGCGCTAGACAGAAACTCCTTGGCAAATCTGAAGAAGAAATCCTCAGAAAGTTTTCGGGAATATGCGATTAAGTGGCGTGAGCAAGCATCGAGGGTGAAACCTCCAATGGATGAAGTGGAAATGGTCACTATATTTCTTTAGGCCCAGGAAGCTGATTACTTCCAGAACATGATGTCAGCTATGGGAAAACCTTTTGCAAAGGCTATTAGGATCGGTGAGATGGTGGAGAATGGTCTGAAAATAGGCAAAATCTTGAGCCAGTCAGCCATTAGAGCAGCCTCCCAAGTCATTCAAGGTGGGTCTGGAGGAATGCCCAAGGGTAAGAATAAAGAAGAAATGTCTATGGTAGCATTGGGGGCAAGAAGACACCGCGCTCCTAGACCCACGTTCTCCGAAAGAACCCCTAAACATTACTACCCTCACAACGACATGGCTTATGCTCCTCAATCATATGCGGTCATGAATGCTCAATCCTTTGCCCGTCCGTAGCCACATGCCAATAGAAATCATGCTCCATTCCCAAGAAATTAGCCTCCCTACCAAAACCACTATAATCCTCGTCTTCCGCAAAATAACTTTCTCCCCGTGAGCCACCCAGGAGAAAAATTTTTATGCCAATTGGTGAATCTTACTCTAATCTATTCCCAAAACTTGTTCAAATGGGTCTACTGCAGCCGGTCCCCCAAACAAGGCATAACCCAGCATCGCCTGCCTTCAGAGCTGGTGTCAGATGTGCTTATCATTCAGGGGCTGAAGGCCATGATACAAATGATTTTTGGACCTTGAAACGAGCGGTGGAGAACTTAATAGAGCAAGGAAAAATAGTGCTGAGGGATGAGGACGTCCCAATTGTGACCAATAATCCACTGCCAGCCTACAATAATAGGCCTATGATTGGAATGATCTGTGAGGATAAAGAGTTTGATCCGGCATTAAAGGCCATAATTGGCCTATGATTGGAATGATCTGTGAGGATTAATTGAGATCTGGGCCTAATGGCATAATCAGGAGCCCAAGCATTATTAGTCCATTGTGAATTGTCTCATCTCATGGGACTATGGACTGATTGGGAGCTTGATTTTGAGCCCCAGTATCAGCACACCCCAAATTGGGCTTATGCTGAGGCCCAGCGTCTAGGATGGCTATTACAAGCTGATTGTATTTTCATTCTTCCTGGGGCTGATTTCGAGGCCCAAAAGTGCTAAGGCTTGAATTCATTTAAAGCCATTGTTTTAAATTTGTGATGCAATTTTGGGCCTTCCAAGTTAAGTAGCAAAGATAAATTAAGGGGTGTTCAATAATGAAGATCCTCTTGTTTAAATTTGGACTTGATCTTGGGGCCCAAGTTTGCTTGAACGCTTTTAATAGTAGTCAATTAACAATGCTAATTAATTAGGCCTTTTAGAGACAATCCTTAACAGAGAATAGTAGTTCCTTTAAGATGACCTTTAAAATAAATCGAGGTGCGCCGCGCCAAACAAAATTCATTAACTGCGTGGCCCTCTTTAAAATACTTACATTAAAATACATATAAATCGGGACGTGCCATTTAGCGAATTTTCATGGTCTCCCGCAAAGTTGTCAACGCGTTAGTTGCTTTAGGCGCGTTATTTAATAATTTTACCTTCCTAAATTCGGGTGTCCATTTCATGTGACCCAAATCCAAATCCCAAAACATTGAATAAAATGTGTCGCGGATCCGGGTGCATTTCATGTGACGTGATCCAAAAACACGTTTTAAACGACGTTCAACTTTCCTTTAAAATCAATTAAAAGCGATAAATAATTTTAAAATTTCACTATAGGATGAACATATTTTAAAACCAGATATTAGACCATTTATAATAGTTTAAGCGACCGTGCTAGAACCACGGGATCCGGGGGTGCTTAACACCTTCCCCAAGATCAACAGAATTCCTTAGTCAGAATTTCTGGTTCGCAGACTTTATTTGGAAAGTCGAAATTTCCTCAATTTGAGATTCAAGATAAACCGGTGACTTGGGACACCAAAAGCCAAACCTATCCCAAGTGGCGATTCTGAATAAATAATAATCCCATTTCGAATAATATCACTTTAATTGGAAAAACTCCCTTATACATTATCCTTCAGGGTAGGTGTGTAAAAAAGGAGGTGTGACAGTTATGTTTTTATATAATATAGCCGTAATATTTTCTCTATTTGTTCAATTATATTATTCTTGTGGTTGATTCAAGGGCCTTCAATTAGCTGTGCCTATTTAGTATGTATTACTCGGGAGAGAGTGTATATTTAGGTAGTTATCGAACAACATCACTCCCGACGTACGTGAGGAATCAATAACCAAGGGTTTAAAGATTGGATTAGAGATAATAAAACCTTGTGTGTGATCTAAGTGAGTTGTAATTAAAGCCAGCTAGCATAACTCGGGAGAGTATGCCTAGTAAATTGTCGTAATTACTCGGAAGAGAATTACAACACGGAGAGTACTTAGGAGAAATTATAGAAGACATAGCGGGAAGGATTCGGATAATTGGGAAAATCATAACTCTAGACCTTCTTAATCTTTTCTCCAACCTGTAGTATCTTTAGTGTTAATTTATTATTTTAATTTGTTAGTTAGTTAGTTAGTTAAACACAAGAATCTTAATATCTATAAGTTAGGAATTGTTCAAGCTTGTATTCTTGGTGATAGTGAACAACTGTAGCTAGGCCTTAATTCTCTGTGGGATTCGACTCCGAACTTTTAAATCGAATTATATTTGCAGTGACCGCTTATACTTTTTAGGACTAGAGTTGAGCGTGATCAACTACCAACCCCTGTAACATTAAAAATTTTAGAAACAATGTTCTTTAGAAGATCGAAAAGCAAAAGATAAAAATAAAGAGAAATAATTAAGATGACGGAAACCAAGAAATGAGCAAAAAAATAAAGAAAGAGGAGAAAGAAGAAAAATTCACGAGGAAGCGAGAAAGACAAAGGAGAAGGAAAAATGAAAATCTTAGTTTCAGATGGAGTGCTGAAGGCAAAAGGGTTAGAAAAAAATTAAATCACGTGAATAGATGGAAGGCCATAGCACCTCAATTAAGTAATCAATAATGATTGAATTAACACCTAAACAAATGCATAAGCTGCGTGGGTATTTGCAAGTGAACAGCTGAAAGTCCATAGCACCTCAAAAAGGACTAAGGTAACGTGGGTATCACTACATGCAGCAGCAATTAAATAATAAGGATCGAATCACACAGTATTACTAAACAAATGTATAGACCACGTGGGCGTTTGGAAGAAAGTCATAAGCACCTCTAAAATTGATCAAATTACACAGTTATCCCTACACAAATGCATAATATACCGAAACTACCCCTTCACGACCATAATACTTCCCTTATATAGTTATGGCTTCTGCTTCCTTGGCCAACAATCAGTTCATCTGTAACTTCGAATTCCAGTTCCATTTTGCTCCTTTAAGGTAATTGTATATTTCAAGAGTTTGTTTTGCTTTTCTGTTTTGGAATGCCAGCGGTAATTGTATTGTTTGACAAATTTACGTGCTCCAAATGAATGGGAGAAGAGTTCTAACTTCAAGACCAAGACTAGACGCCAGTTGTTAATTCCTAAGATCATCCTGAACAAAATCTTCTGTATATGTAGCCTCTACGAACTATATTCATTCATGCTTTAATGTGTAATGCATAACAAGATTTTACCTTAAATATCCAGATCTATCATATGGCAACTGGTATCGCTTCAGGATGCGGACAGTTACATTTGAGGAAGCCTGTCTACTTGAGGAATAGCTATGGAAATAAAGCTCACTCTCATTCCAATGTGATTCTCAACGGCACGCAAAACCAGATCGCTTGGTACGTTTCAGGGGTAAACCAGTAATATAATTTTTCATGTTGTGACACAATTCTAGATGTAGTCATTTCCCGATTCTTTAGAAAAAAAGAAGGTTATTTCGTCCAAATTTATATATGTTATTCTTTCCTTTTTGGTTAGTCTCAAAAGAACGACACATTGTTATAATTAGTAATAATTTAACTTTTAAATACCTCTTTTACCCTTTAAGGAAATGATTTATAGCCAAATAAATATAGATGCCTTAGTTTACACTATAAATTTCAAAAATATTCTTAAACATTGTGCTCTGTCAAACATCATCACATAAATTGAGATAGAAAGGACTACTCTATTTGTTCCAGTTTATGTGAACCTATTTCCTTTTTAGGTCATTTCAAAAAGAATAACCCTTTTCTAAATTTAGTAACAATTTTGCTTAAACTCACAATTCTACCTTTAATGACAAGCTTTTATAACCACACAAATACTCTGGCACCTTTTTGACTTGTTTAGGCATCTCCAACTTTGCCCCTATCCCAATAATGGGGTAATTTTTGGGGAAATTTTACTCCAACCCTCCCCACTTTTTGTCCCCAAAATAGGGGATGAATAGTGTTCCCTCAAATATGGGGTACACTATTCATCTCCCCCATCATTTTTTTTTTATTATTTTATTATTTAATCTTTTATTTTATCTCTTTATATGCACTTAATTATGTTTATATAATATTTTTATAATATTAATATTATATCTTAACTTTGGTGTGTAATTTTGATAAATTAATTTTCGTGCATTTATTATTTTTATGTAAAATTATAAGTTAAAATTTTATTGTAAGTTATAATTGTACCAAAAATATATAATTATCTCAAAAAATGAATGGTGCAAATATAAAATATTAGATGTTGCTAAAATTGAAAGGTGCAAATATAAAATATTAGATGTTGTTAAAACTGAAAAGTGAAGATTGAAAATACATTAAATGAAAATTCATTAAAATTGGAAATACATGACAATTGAAAATACATTAAGTTAAAATACATAAAAATTAAAACTATGGTAAATAGCATAATAACTTAGTGGGGATCTAAGTTATTATGTTATTTAATAATATACATAAAAATTATATTATTTAAAATTTTATGAAATTGTTTTAGTTATAGAAATTACAAATTAATAAAAATAAAAGATGGAATTTGTTTAATTGAAATTAAAAAATGAAATTGAAATGAAAGATAGTAATATAATATAGAAGAGTGAGAAGAATATAAAAAAGTTTGGGGAAAAAAATGGGGGAATGATTGGAGTAAGTTGTTTCTAAAATGGGGAAATCCCTATTTTGGGGACAAAAAATGGGGTAAAGGCTGGAGATGGCCTTAGGACCATAAAATTTCAAAAGTTTTTATTTTTTCTTAAACTCCGTAACCAGTCAAACAAATTCACATAAATTTGAATGGAGGTTTTAACGGAGGGAGTACTATGTTAATTTTCTGATGGTGACATGCTTTTCCAGGTCTTGTTGGGTTTCAAATGTCTTAAGAGTTAATAGAAGTAGCTCTCCACAATGTCAAGTGATCAAAACAAACTGGAAGTCTCGCCGAGGAACAATCAAATCTAGCCAGCAGGAAGATGGGTCAGTGACTAGGTACTTCGATTTCATTGTGATTGGTAGTGGAATTGCTGGGCTTCGATATGCACTTGAGGTTGCCAAACATGGAACTGTGGCTGTGATAACCAAGGCTGAGCCACATGAGAGTAGCACTAACTATGCTCAAGGTGGTGTAAGTGCTGTGCTCTGCCCTTTGGATTCAGTGGAGAACCACATACAAGATACAATTGTGGCAGGTGCTTACCTCTGTGATAAGGAGACTGTTAAAGTAAGTTCACACAGAATATATTCAGTTTAATTTGGAGACTATTTCCCCCTTTTGCTTTTACTATAAGTGTATCTCTCCTTTAATTTCTCCAGGTAGTGTGTACTGAAGGACCTGAGAGAATTAGAGAACTGATCGCTATAGGTGCATCATTCGATCATGGGGAGGACGGAAATCTGGATCTAGCCAGGGAAGGAGGCCACTCCCATCATCGAATTGTCCATGCTGCTGATATGACTGGCAGAGAGATAGAAAGAGCCCTATTAGAGGCAGTTTTTAAGAATCCTAATATACATGTGTTTCAACACCATTTTGCTATAGATTTGTTGACCACTCAGGTTAGTTTATTAGTGTGCTATAGTTGTCTAAAGGTGGTAATTGAACTGTTCAATAAGGAATTAATGTTGTAATTTGTATGCCAAATGCAGGATGGTTCTGACATAGTATGTCATGGCGTTGATACTATACACACGGAAACGAAGGAGGTAATCAGTAACAGTTGCTTTCACTCATGTTGACTTTTGAACATTTCTTCAAAATGACATAAATTGATTTCTTTGGCTTCTGAGCTCGCTCTTGTGTTTTTTAGGTTATAAGGTTCATTTCAAAAGTGACTTTGCTGGCATCAGGTGGAGTTGGACATATCTATCCAAGTACTACTAATCCGACGGTATGGGTTTCAATATCTTTTCCTCCAAAATCTTGTTAGTTATTATTAATGTCACGCTCCAAAAATAAAGAGCTGGACCATTTGTGCCAACAGAAAAGTTTAACCCTGTTGAATGTGTGCTTGTTTAAATTTCTTATTCATATTGACATTATGATCATAGGTTGCAACTGGTGATGGAATGGCTATGGCTCATAGAGCTCAAGCTGTAATTTCCAACATGGAGTAAGTGATCCGTAGTTGCATTATTTTTATTGTACAATATCTCTGCCTCTGCTTTAGTGAGTTTTGTGCTGTAAAATCTGCTGATCCAGATTTTATCCATTTTTTTCCTTCCTGATTTCTGCATCTTGTGCAGCATTTCGTTCAGAATTTGCACTTTCAACTAAAACCACAAGGGTGTGTTCAAAAATTTGCATTATTAATAACAATTCTCTTCCTCGTGTTGCCAGGTTTGTGCAATTCCACCCAACTGCCTTGGCTGATGAAGGCCTTCCCAACATACCAAGGGCCAGAGAGAATGCTTTTTTGATAACTGAAGCTGTCAGAGGTGATGGAGGCATCCTTTACAACTTAGATATGGAAAGATTTATGCCAACGTATGATGAAAGAGCAGAACTTGCCCCGAGAGATGTGGTAGCAAGAAGTATAGATGACCAGCTCAAAAAGCGTGGCGAAAAGTATGTTCTTCTTGATATCAGTCACAAGCCCAGAGAGAAGGTTCTGTCTCATTTTCCTAATATAGCTGCTGAGTGTCTCCGCCATGGGTTAGACATAACACAGCAGCCGATTCCGGTGGTTCCTGCTGCTCACTACATGTGTGGTGGAGTCCGTGCTGGACTCGAGGGTGAGACTAATGTGCAAGGTCTTTATGTGGCAGGTGAAGTTGCATGTACTGGTTTACATGGTGCAAACCGACTTGCTAGCAACTCATTGCTTGAAGCACTAGTGTTTGCACGAAGAGCAGTACAGCCTTCAATTGATCATGTGAATGTGTCTAGAATTGATCACAGTGCTTCAAGTTGGTGGCCGCGGCCTACCGCCCCCATGGTACTAGGAGATACAATTCTTAACAAAATCATCTGTCGGACAAGGGAAGTGAGGAAAGAACTACAGTCAATCATGTGGGAATATGTTGGAATTGTTAGGTCTACCTCAAGACTAACTGCTGCTGAGAAGAGAATCAGAGAGTTGGAGTTGGAATGGGAAACATACCTGTTTCAGCATGGCTGGGAACCAACAATGGTTGGAGTAGAGGCTTGTGAGATGAGGAATCTCTTCTGTTGTGCCAACCTAGTAGTTAGCAGTGCTCTTTCTCGACAAGAGAGTCGCGGGCTTCACTACACCACTGATTTTCCTCATGTTGAGGAAAGCGAGAGGTTGCCAACGGTCATTTTTCCTTCTCAGCGAAATAGCACATGGAGCACACGGCAATTACACACACAGCCGATAAGTTAGATATCTCTTATCTATTTGCCATTCTTCCTGCCAAAACATCTCCAGTGCAGGACATGATTTGTCTATTTTAACGGGTTGCAGGGATGTATGAATCGGAAGGGGTATGGGTTCACATGAACGCGTACGCCTCTCCCTAGACTATGTATAATAATGTATATTTCTTTAATGTTATTTAAATATGTAAGTGTGTCAGCCAAACACAAAGAGTTCTATCGTTCAATAATTATTGGGTGCATCTTTACAAGTGAAATTGGGATTTAAATCCTTTGTCTATTTTGTCGGTTTTTCCTTTATCTTTTCCGCCGAAGGTTCAAATCTCACATTTCTCTTGATGGTTTTTCCTTTCTTTTCCTACAAATGGGTCTACCCATGAGGATGGGCATGTCACAAATCCACAAGTCATTGACACACAATAGATTCATTAATGATTCGGAGAACATCTAATCCAGCAATACAACTGGCATCTTGTGTTGCAGTTCTTTAGGAGATACATAAGCCTATAAGTAATTGAATGAAAAGGAATCAACAGTTTTTTCAACAAGAACCAAACCTATTGGTGCTTGAGATTCAATTTCAACAACTCTCCACAATTCAGCTCCTTCTGTTTGAGTACAAAATCTAGAAATTATAGATCTCTTGGGCATTACATCTATGATAAAGGTTAATGCGTACCTCAATCTTTTAGTTCTTCCATTACTTACTTAAAAGAGTTTCCCCCTAATGTACAAAATAACAACAACAACGGCCCAGTGTAATCCCACAAGTGGGGTCTAGGGAGGGTAATGTGCGGACCTTACCCCTACCCGAGCGCAGAGAAGTTGTTTCCAGGAACCCTCGGCTCAAGAAGGCGACAAAGAGACGATATATGTACAAAGTAAATGAGGGGAATGAAGAAATCCATAAAAGAAATTTCCTATTTTTGGTTTAGTAATTTCTGAATGAAGGTTATGACAATTTATTAAAAGCATATCACAAGTCACGAGCTTTAATTAGTTGTTAAGTAAGAAACTCGTTAAAAATGCAAGACCTGATGCTTTGGCCAACGATATCACTCGAGAGACTTGTTTATCAAAATATGCATCAGATTTTCCGAGTGCAAAAATAATTTTTTTCCCCAAAACAAACGAAAATGAGGAAGCAAGACGAATAAGCAATAGAGCAACTTTATTGGCACCTTTATATCTCAGGCAATGTTTATCCATTTTAATGCATTGCTTATGTCTAAAAAGAGAAAACATTACACACCTTGATAAAGGAAACAAGCTCGACCTCACAGCTTAATTGGACAACAGCGAAATCTTGCTTCGACTCCGATGAAACAAAAGGCATATTCCAGGTGCAATTGTTGTAGTGCAATTCACCCTTCTTCATTGTCTGGGATAGCTCTTCTAGCCAGTCTGTAACTTGCTCTGTTCATGGCAAATCACAAGTGCGTGATATTTTGGAGACCCGAGGAACCCTGAACTCGAAATTGGGGAAATTAGAGAAAAGGAATCCAAAACAAACAAAAAATTCACATCCAAATACCTCAAATCATGAGCACCTCCACGAAATTTGCTCTAAATCACGTAGGTTTTGAGAGTTTTTGACCGGGTAGATGTATTTTGGTCCTTCAAATATGACCTTTAGCATATTTAGCCCATTAAGTATGCTAAAATGGAACACCTTTACCCACACTAACATGATGTATTCAAACACTAATGATATTACCTAACTTTAATTTATAAAATAAATCTTCTACTCTAAAGCAAAACGTTTGCTCTCCTTTTATTGGATGACGCAAATTATCGCTAATTTCTCATTTTTAGATAATGTCTTCTAAAATTTTGACATTAAAAATATCCCTTTCTATGCCAGTGAATGAGAAAAAATTATATTGTATAACCCCTATAAAAATAATAATCGAAAAAATAATAAAATTTATATATACACACACACACACACACACACATATATATATATATATAGAGAGAGAGAGAGAGTATGTTAAAATACAAAAATTATACAAATTTTCGGTTACCTGATGTAAATAGTTTCTAGCTTGTAATGAACTCAAATCGAATTAAGAAACTCGAAATGCATAAATGGAAATAGAGTGTTTTTGGGGACAATTTTCTGATATATTAATTAGAAGAAAAACTAACTATTACAACTGAATGAGAAATGACGACTTCTAACTAGACTCCATAGCTACTGTGCCTGGAGAAGAAAGAAAGAAGAGATATGTTAGGAAGAAGAAGAAGAAGAAGAGAGTGAGGAAAGAGAAGAGAGAATCGAAGAAAGATGATGAGGAATTACTTCTGTGAACGATGCCTTTCTCTCTCAGCTTCAGTTGGTTATAACAACCTCCTACTGGCGTGGCTCAATCTGGACCCTTGCAGCTCATTCATTCTAAACTAATCTTGACCGTTCATTAAAAATTATGTTAACTCCCTTTTTTATTTTCTGTTATAGCTGATTTTCAGCTCCCACTTCGAATCCAGCTAGCAGCAATAGTATTTAAGGAAATTGATGGATCATTACAAACCCTCCCTCTTCAAAGAATCCTTGTCCTCAAGGATTGGACTCAAAGTCTGGAATCTTGGCCTTGATGGACTGATAATCTTCCCACGTAGCATCTTCTGGTGGTAGGTTCGACCATTGTACTAATACTCGTATCACAACAACATTGTTTCTCTTAATTAGTTGCCTTTGTAAGATTGACACTAGCTTGACTAAGAACTGGTCATCCTCATCGGTAATAGGAAGAGTGGTCTGCACTACTACCCTATCTCCCACCTTTCTCTTCAGTAAAGATACATGGAACACAGGATGGACCTTGGATTCAGGAGGAAGGTCTAAATTGTAAGCCACCATACCCACTCTAGCCAGAACTTTATAGGGACCATAGTACTTAGAGCTTAGCTTCAGATTCTTTCTCAATGCAAGGGAGGTTTGTCTATAAGACTGCAGTTTCAAATAGACCATGTATCCCACTTGAAATTCCCTGTCGGATTTTCTTTTGTCAGCATAGTACTTCATCTTTTCTTGAGGATTATTGAGGTTGTCCTTTAACAACTGTTGCATTTGTTGTCTTCTCAGAACTGTGTCTTCAGCAGCTGGAACTACTGTCTCCAAGAAATGTCCTAAAGATAACTGAGGGGGAGTGTAACCATATAAAGCTTCAAAGGGGGTGCAATGCAGGCTGGTGTGGAAGTTGGTGTTGTACCACCATTCTGCAGCAGTCAACCATTATTCCCATTGTGTTGGTCTACTAGCTGTCATGCACCTGAGGTAGTTCTCTAAACATTTATTGACTCTTTCAGTCTGGCCATCACTTTGAGAGTAGTAAGCAGTGTTGTAATGCAGTTGAGTCCCCAATAGCTTAAACAATGACTGCCAAAAGTTGCTTAGGAATACCTTGTCTCTATCAGTGACTATGGACTCATGAGTGCCATGTAAACAATGTATCCTTTTCCAGAACACATCTGCTACTGTTGCTGTTATAGAGGGGTGAGCAAGGTCTATAAAATGGGCATACTTGGTCATTCGATCAACCACTACACGGATCACTTCTTTGTTGTGGGACTTTGGTAAACCTTCTATGAAATCCATACTAATGTGGCTCCAAGATTAATTAGGAATGGGTAGTGGTTGTAGTAACCCTGGGTAGGCCATGTTATCATCCTTGTTTTTGAGGGAAATATCACAGCTAGCCACATAGTCAATGACCATCTGCTTCATTCTAGGCCAATAAAACATCTGTGATAACCTTTTTAGAGTTCCTAGTTGTCCTGAATGTCCACCTACACGGGAATCATGAAACGTGGAGATCAACTGAGTTCTGAGGGTACCATTAGTACCAATGTAGATCTTTCCCTTCCTTCTGAGTACGTGGAAGTATAGTTCCAGATGTTGTGTCCTTGTAGATTCACTGCTGCCTGACTAATCACCTCTGAAGTTGTAGGGTCCCCTTCATAACTGTGTGTTATCTCCTGCATCCAAGAGGGAATTGTGACACTGATTGCCTGCAACGTTCCTTTAGTGTGGGCTATGCGGTGTTCTTAATCTTCCTGTTGCCTAGATAAGGCATCAGCTACCCTATTTTTATCCCCTTTTTTGTATTGTACTTCATAGTGTAGCCTAAGTAACTTGGTTAAGCCCTTCTGTTGTATAGCTGAGTGACTCTTTGCTCCAAAAGGTACTTCAAACAGTGGTGGTCAGTTCTAACTACGAAGTGCATATACTACAAATAGTGCCTCCACTTAACAACTGCATTCAACAAAGCCATATACTTTTTCTCACAGATTGACTTAACCATGTGCTTGTGAGCCCAAACCTTGGTGAAGTAGGCTATTGGCCTACCTTCTTGCATACCACTGAGACTGGCATCTGTTTCCACAATGAATTTTTTAGTGTAGTCAGGTAAGGCCAATACTGGTGTAGAAGTCATAGCCCATGGTTAGCAACATACTTCCTATAATATCCAGTTAACCCCAAGAATCCCCTAAATGCCTTCACTGAGTTTGGTCTAGGCCAGTCTATCATGGCCTGTATTTTAGAAGGGTCAGTGGACACCCCTTCTGCAGTTATGATGTGCCTTAAGTATTCTCAACCTTAGACTTAACAAATTAGCATTTAGATTTCTTAGAAAATAGGGAGTGTTCCCTCAATGTATCAAATACGGCCACTAGGTGAGTCACACGATCTCTTTCAGATAGGCTATAAATAAGGATGTCATCAAAGAAGACTAACACAAACTTTCGTAGGAAAGGTTGAAAAACCTGGTTCATCAAGGCTTGAGAGGTAGCTAGTGCATTGGTCAGTCCAAATGGCGTCACCTTGAACTCATAATGGCCTAGATGAGTCCTAAATGCTGTTTTATACACATCTTCTAACTTTATCCTGATCTGATTGTAACCAGTCCTCAGGTCTATCTTGGAAAAGATCACAGATCCACTTAATTCATCCAAGAGATCATCCACAATTGGTATAGGGTATTTGTCTTTTACTGTGATGTCATTCAGTCCTCTATAATCCACACAGAACCTCCAATTCCCATCCTTCATTTTGACAAGAAATGCTGGTGATGAGAAGGGTGATTGATTGTGCTGAATTATGCCATTATTGAGCATCTCCTTAACCTGCCTTTCCAATTCATCCTTCTGGTAGTAGTTGTACCTATAAGGCCTCAAGCTGACTGGCATGGCCCCAGGCTTCAGAGGAATGGTGTGATCTAAGGTCGTTACAGGGGGTAAGGTTTTAGGTTCTGTAAACACATCAGGGTACTGCTGCAACACCTCTGAAATGGCTTCACTTACTGGCTCCTGTTCTTCTGCCCTTAAGGAGTTCATCATGAACAGATCGTCTATCAGAGCTTTCCCCTTTCTTCAATATTTTTTTCCATTGTTCCACTAGAAATCATGCTCAACTTATCCTCTTCAAAGATACCATGTAATACCAGTTTGTTGCCCTTCTTGCCAATGGTAACACACATCTTTTCATGATCAAACTTGGTAGGGTTATGCTTCTTCATCCAATCATTTCCCATCACCATATCATAGCCTCCAAGTGGAATGATTAGTTAGTTCTCCTGGAAGGGCCTGCCTTGCATTTTCCATTGGTATACTGTGGAAATGGAGGTGCAAATGACATAATTTCCATCAGCCACTGACTCTAACTGGTGGACAATGCTTAGCTTGGTAGCCTATTTACTTAACTGTGGTAACATCAATGAAACTATGAGTGCTGCCAGAATTAATCAGCACTGTTAGCTTCCTGTTCCTTATGGTGCCTCTAACCAAAATGGTGTTGACTCCCCTATTGTCACCTGATAAGGCATTCACACATACAGCTTCCATCACCTCCTGATCCAATTCTCCTTCGATAACCAAATTTGTGTTTGTTTGTTCTTCTTCTACCTCATGATTCTCAAGAAGGTCTTCTATTGCTCCCACCATGCAATTTAGTTGCTTCTTCTTACACTGATGACCTTGAGTATATTTTTCACCACACTTGTAACATAAGTGGTTGCTCTTCCTTTATTCATCAACTTCTGGACTAAGCCTGAAGGAGTTTGGCTTGACTGGTGTTGTAGTAGGTAATCTGGAGCTAATAGGATTGCTAACCACCAAAAAGGGTTTGGACATGGCTTTAGTCCTCTTGTAGGCAACTTCTACGCCCTTGTCCTGCAATCTAGCTTATTCCACAGCAAACCTTAGAGTCATAGGTTTGAAAAACTTCACCCCAAACCTAATCTTTTCCTTATTCCACATCAAATCTTAATACATGTCACGACTCAGATTTCCCACCCTCGGGAGTCGTGATCACGCCTACTAATGTGAGCTAGGCAAGCCAGTTATTTGCATAATTTACATGTTCACCCACTTTTATATTTATTAACAATTGCGATGTAATAACATTTAAACAATGGCATTTAACATAAGCTGAAGATAAAGCAATAAGCTATCTGAACATGAATCTAATACAACTGTTTGAGTCTCGTCTACCCAGAACTGGTGCCACAGTTTCACAGACGGTCCAAGAATACTACAAATAATGGTCTGAAAGAATAAATACAACACTGTCTCTAGAAATGCATGAAAGAAATAGGAATAGTAGATAGAAGGAGACGCCAAGGCCTGCGGACTCCTGCAGGACTACCTCGGGTCGCCTGATGAACAAGAATCAGCAATCCCACTATGATCCAAAGTCTACAACACCGGTTCTGCACAAAAGAGTACTGTGTGTAGTATCAGCACAACCGACCCCATGTGCTGGTAACTGCCTAGCCTAACCCCGGCGAAGTAGTGACGAAGCTAGGACCAGACTACCAAATAAACCTATGCAATTTAACTATATATATTGGAAAAGAAGAACAGTAGTATACGGTAAAGTATGGGAGGGGGAAACATGTTATGGGGGAAACATCAAACAGTAATAGAAGAGCAACAAATAAATATGAGGATCACCATAGTTCAATTGAAAATAGGAAGGGGAAATCATGTTGTGGGGTACAACAAGTATCAACAGGAAGCAGCGTAGAGAAATCGTAACACAGTCAACAATATGTATTAGGAAAAATCAAAGACAAGTGCGCGACATCACCCGACGTGCTGTTTCTTATTAGGGTTTACTGATTCTTGTTAAGGAAATAGCATCTTAATTTCTGATATTAATATTAGGTTTTTAATAAATAGATTCTGATTAAATTTTGATTAAATAAATTGATATCAAAATTAGTATAATTGGATTTTCAGTGTGATTTTAATTGTTTGTTTCATTAGCTTTTGATATTAGTTAATCCTGATATTTGTTAGTATTAATTAGTTTGAGTATTTTTGGATTAATTGACAGTAATTAGTCGATTTGGTTATAGCTGTTATGTTCATAGTCGTTAGTTAATTCAAATAGTTAAATTCTGATTGGTTTTGATAATTAGGGCCATAATAGTTAAAACTGATAGTTAAATAATTCAGGAGGTAAAAGGGTAAAAGGACAGTAGGTTAGTTAGTAAAATCAACTCAGTTTCAGGGTTAGTTTTGGTATATAAAAAGGTATAATAGTAATAAATCAAAGAAAGTGAGGGTAGTTTGGGTATAGGAAAAGGGCAATAGGGTAGATTTTTAAGAGAAGTGAGGGCAAATAGGGAATTACATTAGGGTAGAAGGTTCTAGATGGGGTGTTAGCATATTTTTCATAAATAAGGTTAGTCAATTGAATTGTAAGTAAAATAATGAGGGGAAAACTTAAATAAAAGAGGGACTATTAAATAAATTCTGAAATATGAACTTCCCTCCAAATTCAAATCTATAAATAGGCATCAATGTGCCTTATTTAGAAAAAAAAGTTTTTTGGCACCCTGAAAAATATCCCTCAAGTAATTCTGCCTCTTTAAATCCAACTCTCGAAAGTCTTACTTCCAAAACTAAAAAACATTAGAAGTAGTAGAAATATCCTAAAAAATTCACTGTTTCATTAATTTTCAGTTCAATTTGAAGGCTATTTGTTGATTGTCTCTAGTTCTGGTGATCGAAAGGGTGTGAATTTGTTTTGAATTGGTCAAGTGTGTTTTCTCTGGTTTATATCTTCTGCTGTTGGTTTAAATCTGGTATTTCGAAGCTGTGATTGGATTTATTATCCTGTTGCTGTTGCTGTTGCTGTATAATTACTGTTGATCTTTCTTCTAATAGATTTTTGACTTCAAATCTAGGTACACATTTGAATTCTCCTTGGTGTAATATTTAATTGAGATGAATTGAAGCTGCATTTTCTTCAATTTGTTCGTGTCATAATGTGTTTGAACTGAATCATTATGTAATAATATTGAATTGTAAATCTGGTTTGTAGTTAAACTCTGAATTAGATGTATAATTGGACTGTATATTTCGGACTGTTTTACTAGCATGTTTGGATTGTAATGATACTTGATTTGTAATAACTTTCTAGCAATAATTCGAACTCATTGTAATAATGAAGTTAATAGTTAGATTTAAAATAGTTTTAAGCAATTTAGTATGTAAAAAAAAATCTGGAAGTGTTTCGTTAATTACCACTTGTTTAATTTTGTCCTAATACATCTTTGACAGCGCGAAAATCAAAAAATATAAATAGTAATTTCATTCTCAGCATATTAATAAACTTCAGTATTCCAGTTATGCTTTTACATGTTCAGTAGAATTTTGAACTAATAATAATAGTTAAAATCTATTAAAAAACAGTAAGTAATGAATCATTTTAAGATTTTTGTAATCCAATCTCTTATCTGATTATTTGTTGATCATTGAATGCATCTATAGGAATTAGAAACATGGTTAATAGTCAAACAATTTGTAGACTCTATAGCCTGAGGGATTCGATCCCTTGTCCTTTCTTTGGAAAATTAGTTGTATTGTTATCTGCTCGGGCCAATCCCGGAGCCCAATAAAGGCAACAGAATTAATAAATTATTTTGGGCCAGCAGTTCAAGGCCCAAATCTGCCAAGAAAAATAAAAATCAATCAAGTTCCTAAGCATAGTAATATCATAAGTAAATAGTTAAGGAAGTTGAATTCATATGTGTA
>MU711360.1:4341-40561 GCA_026770625.1 Nicotiana glauca | reverse complement strand
AAAGAAGCTGTCAATAGTGAAATAGAATCCATATTGAGAAACCATACATGGGAATTGGTTGACCTTCCTCCAGGTTACAAAATATTGGGTTCTAAATGGATTTTCAAGAAGAAAATAAAAGACGGTGGTACTATTGACAAATACAAGGCAAGACTTGTTGTCAAAGGATTTAGACATCGAGAAGGTCTTGACTATTTTGACACACACTCGCCGGTAACAAGAATTAAATCCATTCGGATGCTAATAGCATTAGCCGCCTTGTATGATCTTCAAATCCATCAAATGGATGTAAAAACAGCCTTCTTAAATGATGATTTAGAGGAAGAAATCTACATGGACCAACCTGAAGGGTTTGTGGTTCCGGGAAAAGAAAAGAAGGTGTGTCGACTTGTTAAGTCTCTTTATGGACTAAAACAAGCACCCAAGCAATGGCATGCGAAATTTAACCAAACAATGTTGTCAAATGGCTTTAAGATTAATGAATGTGATAAATGTGTTTACATTAAGAATGTTCCAGATCATATAGTCATTGTTTGATTATATGTTGATGATATGCTAATAATAAGCAAAGACATTGCCGACATTCAAGCTACTAAGCACATGCTTGCTAGTAAGTTTGATGTGAAAGACTTAGGAGTTACCGATGTAATTCTAGGAATTAAAATCAAGAGGACTCCTCAGGGTCTAGCTTTGTCTCAATCACATACGTGAAAATGGTACTTGAAAAATTCAAACACTTGGAATTTAGAAGTGCAAAAACTCCAATTGACTTAAATCATCATCTTATAAAGAATAAAGGTGAAAGTACGTCTCAATTGGAGTATGCTCGTGTGTTGGGAAGCTTAATGTACATCATGAACTGTACATGACCTGATATAGCTTGTGCGATAAGTAAACTTAGTCGATTCACAAGTAATCCCAACAAACATCACTGGGTAGCAATGAAACGAGTTCTGGGATATTTGAAATATACCCAAGACTACGCTTTACACTACAATAAATATCCTATAGTTATCGAAGGATATAGTGATGCAAATTGGATAACCGGCTCAACAGAAACAAAGTCCACAAGTGGATATGTGTTTACTGTTGGTGGAGGAGCAGTATCTTGGAAGTCTTCTAAACAGACGTGTATTGCTCGCTCTACAATGGAATCAGAGTTTATAGCATTGGATAAAGCCGGTGAAGAAGCTGAATGGCTTCAAAATTTTTTAGAAGACATTCCGTTCTGGCCAAAACCTTTGGCTCCTATTTGCATACATTGCGATAGTGAGGCTGCAATAGGACGGGCAGGGAGCGTTATGTATAACGGAAAGTCTCGTCATATACGACGAAGACATAATACCGTTAGACAACTACTTTCTAGTGGAATTATCACTATTGATTATGTAAGATCAAAGGATAATGTTGCGGATCCGCTTACAAAAGGCTTAACTAGAGAGGGAGTTGAGAAATCATCTAAGGGAATGGGACTATGGCCGAGGACAAGTCAACATGGCGGTAACTCTACCTAGAATTTTGGATGTTCCGAGATCTAGGTTCAAGGAGCTCAAACAAAGTTGTGATTGACCGGTTCAACATTGCCAAAATAAAATCTTTGGTCCATTCTCGTGCTGAAGACAATGTTCAGTAACAAGGATAGAACTTTACACGTTCTTTAATGATTACCTAAATTTATAGGCAATCAGAGAAAATCAGATAAGCAAACAGACGTTAGTTCAATAAACAAATCGTAAAATAATTCCGAGTCCACTGAATTCACAATGTGTCCTTAAGGAATTTAATCCCCTCACTGTTGCCAAAAGTTATGGATTAATTTCTCCCAGGATAGAACATAATAACTATTATGTGATAGCGGCACTACAAATCACAGAACTTCAGCGAACTCAACAAACGGAACAAATCACACTTGATATTTATATTTATTTGAAAAATAATGCAACAATGTAAAAAAAAAATGGGAGAAATTTTCAAATTTTCATTTATAATTAAAATTGAGGTCAAACCTCTAAATTTATAAACAAAGGAAGGGTGAGATGAAGAGGTCCAATCCAAAAGATGTCTCTTCCACTTCCCATTCACACCCTTTAAAGAAAATACGTAACAGATGTCATGTCTTTTTGATAATAGCTTTTGAAGGTTTAATGATAAATGACCGCTAATTCATGAGAAAACCATTAAAAAAATAATTAATTTTAACTTATATACATTGTTAGTATAAAATATAATTTTCATTATCAGTATATATTAAGTAACATTTTTGCATTATGCGTACATAAAAGCTGAACTCAAAAGAAAAATAGTCTACAGATATATGTGAGGAGGTGGCAAGACAGAAACATGAAAGTATTTGTAGTATAAATTTGGAAAAAAGAGCATAGAATGGACGATATATGAAAACCGTGGGCTTTGTTCTATAATTTTTCTTAGCAGTTTTCTCCAAATTTGACGGGGTGATGCCTACATGAAAAGCATTGTCCAAGTTGATGTGATTGCCGGCCACAAATATAGTTTGCTTAATAATTAAAAAGAGGTGGGACACTAATCCTCAAATTATGGCCACTATCAAAGTCTTATCAACCTCCAGATATTTACAAACTATAATAAAATAACCTGAAAATATCTTCTGAACAAATGCTTTGAATAAAATAATGGACAAAATAGAGGGAGAATAAATTAGGTTCACTAATCTCATGAAAACGAGTCATCATTGTTTGTGATTTATAATAAAAGCAAATGAAAAGAAAAGAATGAGTGGTGTTTGGCAAACGCAGACAATTTTGAATATAATATATATTCCGTTCTATCTTGTTGAGTTGTTGAGTTTGAACCACTCCATACAATTTCCCACACTTAAGATGACCTCAAATTGTTGCAGTCTGCAGCTTTCTGCACCATTTCTAAATTAGAGGTGCTAAAAACGAGTGGTGCAACTAACATCTCTAACGTAACAAACCACTCACCATGGGTTTCTTGTGGACTTAAGAGCCTAGAGGCCGAAGGCGGAATTAAAATTTTATAATTTTAAATTAATAATTTATATATTTTTAATAAATACATTCAAACAAATACAAAGTCGGAACGAAAATTACTGAATTCGACCTCCGCCATTGCTAGCTCGGCTCTGGCTAAAGGGTCCGCCAGAAATCTATACATTCTGTTGGTCATTTCATTACAAATTCTATCTTGATGTCAAAAAAAGAAAAAGGAAAAAAAAGATACATAATTTGTTCAAACTAATTATATTAATGTAATAGTGTAAAAAATTACTCACTGCTAGTGAATAAATTGCAAACGAATATATGATGCATGCTAATTTATACTTATTGATTTAAAATCCAGAATTCGCTATCGTATCAAGAGAAGCTGGGACCAAATGACAGTATATATGCAGGATTATATCTTTAGTGAGCTAAACAATAGCTCAAAGGAAAAGGAAAAAGAAGTAATGCATTTGTGGCAAGATATCTTACAAAAGTGTTTAAATGCATTCCTCTTCTTAATATTACTATAATCATCCTAAATAAATTACATACAGTAAATAAAAATACTTAGCATATACTACTAGCAAATGGTCCTAACTCTAAGAAGATTATTACTTAGAACAAATCAACTCTTATCTGAACTATGAAATCCACCGACTACAAGATTTGGATAAAGGGTTAGTAACAAAAGTAGAAATGACGTAATGTAACTGAAACGAATGGTCAATCCGACGGCTACGAGGTCTCCGAGCTTTCCAGATCAACGGTCCTTGAGTCATCACTGAGTCTACAGAGCTCGGCGATCGCCGTACTAGAGCTTATCCTCTGACTATTATTTCTCCCGATGTACTCCATTACCGCCGTGCATCCAGGCGTCGCCAGCCGATCCGTTCGGCTCGCTTCCGTTCTCTGTATCTTAGCCGACGTTCTCATTATCGTTGAGACAACAACAGCTTCAACATCGTCACCGCCGTTTACTGCCGCCGACGGCGTTGTGTGGATTTTCGGGTTACATAATAAACTATCGCCCTATAACCATAAACACTACGTCTTTCAGTATTCAACCTCGCGAAAAATGAAAGAGAAATATAAAAAATAAAATAAAATACCAAAACTAGAAGAATCTCATACATCTGAACGAAGATCCGCATCATTTTCACGCATTCGCTTCAACGAAACATCCCGACGGCCTTTAGATGAATCTTCGCTGCTGGATGAACTAGCCGGCGGTGGAGGCGGCGTAGATGACCACGGCACAACTTGATCAATATCCTCCGAATCAATCTCCTCTTCATCGTCAATTTCCTCCTCATCTTCATCCTCTTCATCATCAATTTCTTCATCCTCCGTGGCACTTCCTTCATCGTTCACGCTTTCACTCTCCTCCACCACGTCCCTGTGGTAGTATCCATCCACACATCTCTCACATACAGAGACCGTCTGTCCAAGCTTCGGTCCGTCCGCCGACCAAGCCGTCGGCGATTGACACACGTGGCAGAGCAAAGACCTAGAATGTCTCGCCGCTAAAAAGTTAGCCGAGTGAACCTTCGCATCGCAGTCCCAACATAAACTCGCGTTGTCCGATTCACAGTACATCCTAGCCAATCCCTTACAAAGCTCACAGTTTTTCATCCTTTTCTATATTATCCTCTCCGGCGGAGAAATTAGATAGAGAATTTAGGGGAGAGAAAAAGAGGAAGCCAATTGCAACTGGAACTGAAACTCCTTTTACTTTAAACAGAAATCAGAGAAACACCAAATTCTTCCTCAGTAACTACGGCGAGGGATATAAATGTAATGTGATTAAAATACAGTAAAGAGAATTTGTGAAACGAGGAAGACCTAGGGATGCGGGAGGTGTTTACTATAAAACGACAGCGTAAGGGGGGCAAGTGAATGGTCAGAAGGAGTGACAGGTGGTGGGTACGTAAGGGAACAAAAGCTTTTTACTTGTGGTTCGGGAAGAGATGTTTCCTTTGGTTTGTACAGGATAATTTTTGTTGACGTGGAGATTTAGAGCTGGAGGAAGATTCTGATTTGTTGACGTGGAGTCATGGGCCACGTGAAATGCGCCTGAAACGAAGTACTGGAGAGGAATTTGAATTGATTGGGTGCTCTTTGGGCCCCACCTCATATCACATCTTGGACAGCGTAGCTTTGAATTAATTATGTGCTAAGGAAATGAAATCGTTTACAAGGTAAATGTTTTGCCACGTGTCGATTTGTTGTCGACTTTTCATACGTCCAGATACTCAGAATTTTAAATTGTATGATTGAAATCACTTTACTACTCCTTGTTAGTGCGAGTCCTGAAACTAATAGCTGGTTTGGCCAAACTACAAAAATTAGTTTATTTCGATAAATATTTTTTTAAAAAAATAATTTTGTTAAAAGTATTTTTGGTAAGAAACAATTTGTCTTTGACTAATTAGTTTGAAAAGTATTTCTGAGCAACAATTAGTGTTTGATCAAGCTTTAAAAAATAATTTCTAAGTGTATTTTTCTCAAAATTACTTCTCAAAAAAGTACTTTTGGAGAAAAACTACTTTTTCTGCTTCTCCAAAATTGTTTCTGCTTCTCCTCAAAAAAACTTTTTTTCCTTCGAGAAGCTTGGCCAAACACCTCAATTTTTGACCAAAAGTGTTTTTGAAAAAAAAAAAACACTTTTGGCCAAAAAGAAGCTTGGTTAAAGAGGCTATAAATATTGGTAGGGGTGTTCATGGTTCGGTTTGGATCGATTTTTTCCTAAAAAGAAACCAAACCAAGTAAGTCGGTTTTTCAAATACTAAAACCAAACCAAACCAATTAAGTCAGGATTTTCTCTATTCGGTTTATGTCGGTTTTTTGGTTATTTGTCGGTTTTTTTCTTAAATATAAGACATACACTACTAAACACATATTTCAACGACACATTTTAAACGTAACTCTATCAAATCAATTGCCATTTGAGAAATCTATAATTTACCAAGATATATTGATGATAATTGATCAAATAGTGATGAATAATTTTTGGACTCAATTAAAAATATATTATTTTTAACATGAAATAAATTCTTATACTTAACAAAAGAAAACTACCAATCAAACTAGAATGTAAAGGTAAAGAATTGTACTAAAAGTGCAAACGATTAACATTTACTATAAAAATTTTGAAACTTTGTATAAAAGTATACATATATAGAGGTGTAATTCTAAATTTAAAATAGCTACTCCTATATTCAGTTTGGTTCGGTTTTTTTTATTAAAACCAAACCAAATTTGATCTGTTTTAAATTTCAAAACCAAAACCAAACCAAACCAAAAAGTATCGTTTTTTTTTGTCGTTTGGTTTGGTTTTCGGGTTACTTAGGTTTTTCGGATTTTTATGAAAATCCCTAAATGTTGGGTCTTTGGACTCAAAATGCGTTTTTACTGCTAAAAAAAAGAAAATATTTTTCTATATATAACGCGGTATTACATCGCGCTACCTTTAACGGTATTTCTGCCGTTAAAATATAGCACGGTGTAATATTGCTTTATATATAGCGCGGAGTAATACCACGTTATATCTGTATGTGGGCTCACTAATTAGTCTCCTGCTGTTAACTGACATAATAATAATTCAAATATATATAGTGCGGTGTAATATCATGCTATACCTGTTTGTGGGCCCATCAATAAGTCTCGTGTGGTTAATTGATATAACAATAATTCAAATGGGTATAGCGCGGTGTAATAGCGCGCTATACATCAAAAAATTCAGCCTCGCGAGCTAGGCATTGCCTTATTTAAAGGTGTTAGGATTTTATGTGTCACACCTCCTTTTTTACACACCTACCCATGAGGATAAATGTATAAGGGGGTTTTTCCATTTAAAGCGACATTATTCGAAATGGTATTATTTATTTATTTTTAGAGTCACCACTTGGGATATGATTGACTTTTGGTGTACCAAGTCACCGATTTAACTTGAATCCCAAATCGAGGATTTTTTTTTTTGACTTCCTAATTGGAGTCTGCGAACCAGAAATTCTGAATAAGGAATTCGGTTGACCCGAGGGAAGGTGTTAGGCACCCCCCGAATCCCGTGGTTCTAGCACGGTTGCTTAAATTATTATAAATGGCTAACAATCTGATTTTTTATACATGTTCAAACATATAGTGCAATTTTAAGATTATTTACCGTTTTTAGTTAAAAAAATTTAAGAAAGTGAACGTCGTTTAAAAACGTGTTTTCGGATCACGTCACATGAAATGCACCCGGATCCTCGACACATTCTTATTCAACGTTTTGGGATTTGAATTTGGGTCGCATGAAATGCACACCCGTATTTAAGAAGGTAAAATTATTAAAAGGCGCACCTAAAGCAACTAACGTATTATTAACTTTGCGAAGGCCGTGAAATTCGCTAAAAGGCACGCCCCAAGTTCTAAGTATTTTTAATTAAGCACTTAATGAGGGCCCCGCAATTTATATATTTTATTTGGCGAGTCTCATCTCACTTTTGTTTAAAGGCCAACCTAAAGCAACTACAATTTTTTTTATCTATTTTTGTCTCTAAAAGGACATAATTAATTTGCATTTATAAATTCGGGGCTCGAGTTCAAGTCCGAGCTCAAACAAAAGGGAGGACCCTCTTAGTTTGAACCCGCTACCTAACTCGAAAACCTAAATTTATATTGCAAATTAGTTCCCCATATTCCTAATGTAATTTATTGACTTTTAGCTTCCAGCAGTTGGGCCATGAACTCCTGGCCCAGGCCTGCGTGTGAAGCAAATCTTCAACTAGACGTAGACCGCACTTTAAGCATGTTGAGGCCCAATTAAATATCAATGGGTCATTAACTTGTGGTTCTGGCGGGTCCAAATCAAAAGAGTTCAAAAAATTCCATAGTCCATGAGCCAGATTCATATTGCACTTCACATTATTTACAACAATGCAACAATGTAATTGTTTTTCAAATCAACAAAAGCTATTTATTAAAATTAAATTCCTGTGTCCAGATTGTACCTAAAGGCCATATTACTTCACCATTTCAAAAGCTATGATTAGACTAGCGTGGTTACCAGAAACAATTAAACTTGCCAAAATTAGAAACTGTTTTTTATTTTAGCACCAGAAACGTTGATATTAAAACTGATATTCATGTATTGACCCAAGCTTACCATTTCCTATACGTTTCAAAATTCGAGTCTAATCACCAGATTCAAACTCCAATCACTTCCTGATTTCAAGAAACTAACTAATACTATTTTATTATCAACTAACTACGTAAATCACAGTTATTACACAAATGCGGTTGAAATTAACAATAATCAGTCTTAATGTCCACTCAATTTGTAAAGTCCTGCTACAGTCCAACTAACCATGAAAAAGCATACAATTAGTAAAAAAATCAGGATCTATAATAAAATAACTTCATTTCATTTCTTCAACTTGTGATGCACATTGTCATGAACTCAGAATATGTACCTGGAAACAACAAATAAGAAGGAAAAGGAGAGATCATCAAGCAATAGTGAGCAGAGGTTGAACAACAGCCCAAAACGAATTCAGCAGTCCAGGAAAAGTTCAAAATCAAACCAAAACCAGGAAATCAACCACCAACAACTCGAATAGAACCAAATGAGCTTGAAATGACCCAAATCTACTTGAAATTTAACCCAGGAACAACCAAATGATTTCAGCAACGATATATTAAGATAGAAAATGCAAATCAATAACTGGAAATCCAAATTAACCTAGGGAACATTATTTTTGATAATTTTTGAAAGTTTTCTGTTGTTTTAATTTTTTCTACAGGATTTCAGATCTAAAATGAAGGTTTAGACTACCAGAATTCAGATTTGAACTTCTATTGACTTTTGAAATTCAAATTTGAGTTTCAACTTTTAAGAAGAGGATTAAAAACTATTAAAGCAAAAGATTAAACTAATATCTAAAACTTAGCTAAATCAGAATAGAACAATTACAAAACATAACAAGTATTGAATCAAAGATCAAAACAGAGCCAATCCTAAAATTCATACTACTAATCATACTAGAATCAAAACGAACTAAAATCAAACAAACAATCAAAAGAAAAACCAAAACACAAAATTAGAACACAAAATCATAACAAACTGACCGAAACTAAAACGAAAATTAAACTATAAATTAGCAATTATGAGAACAGAAACAAAAAGAAAAAGGTTAAACAAAGAACAGGAAACAGAACTCACCGGACTGCGTTTGAGTTTGATGAGTTTCCATGGCACTTTTGGGTCACAATTGTCCTTAATCATGTATTTTTTATGAGAAAACACATGATTAAGGGCTATTGTAGCTCAAAATCGAAAAATCCTCAACATTAGGGTTTTAGGGTTTTTTGGCCAATTTTCGATTTAAAAATCGAAAAACTCCGGTGACGTTCGAAGCATTTCAGTTAGGGATTGGGGATGAGGGAGGTCAGGGGAGTATGGGGTGTGAATTTGGAGTCGTTTGGATAACTTTACGTTTTGGCCGAAATTTTCGATTTAAAATTCGAAGTTTTTGGTGAGGATTTGAGGGAAGCTAAGGCTAGATATGAAAATAGGAGGAGGAGAGGATTTAAGGGTGTTAATTTGGACGGGAACGGAGGTGGCGCCGCCGCGGGCGGCGGAGACGGTGTTCACGGATTGGGATATTCGACCAATTTGGCGAAGTTTTGGAAGAAACTAAGCTTAGATTCGGAATGGGGAGGATGAGGGGGGACCATGGTGTAATTTTGGATGAGATTGGAGACCGGTCGCCGGCGGAGACGATTTCCGGCCGGCGGCGGATGGTGGAGGCACAGAAGGGTACGAGGAAGACGATATCTATCTCTAGGGTTTCTAATATTTTCGGACGGTTTTATTTAATGTGTATATTGAACCTGGGCCGCTAGATTATGGAGATGGACGGCTGGGATTGATTGAGCACTTAACTAATTCAACACGACGTAGTATTTGTCTTATACTACGTCGTTTTGTTGGTCTCAGTGGGCATGGTCATTTGGACCGAGTGGGGGTGAATTTGGGCCATTTTGGCCAAGTTTTTGGGGTGAAATTGGGTTGGGCTGGCCTAAATTTGGGTGTTTATTTGCTTTCTTTTCTTCTTTTTGTTTTTATTTACTCTTTTTTTTTAAATTTTTTTTCCTGATTTTATTAAATGCAACATTAAAAGTAAGGATCCAAATTAACTATAAAAATATACCAATTAATTCCTAAATAAACTAATTCCTAATTAAAAAGCAAACTAAGGCAAAATTAAAATGGAAATGGAAAGAATCATTTTCGTTGTTTTCTTTATTTTTGTATTATTGATTTTACTAATAAAAAAATGCTAAAATTGGAACTTTGATGCTATTATGTATTTTTTTGAATTTTAACAATAAAAACACAAACATAAACATATAATCAAAACACAAAAATCATGCAATTAATTCCCTAAAAATTTAAATACTAAAAGAAAAATTCTAATTTTAATGGATTTTATAGGAGTAATTAAGTGAGGCAAAAATTACGTGCTCACAGCTTTCCCTCTTTGCTCGAAGACACGAAGGGTTTTCGGGCAAAGATAAATGAGCACCATGAAGGATTTTTGCCTGCTCAACACTCATGAGAAGCATTTTGAAAACCGTCTGACCGAACCCTGCTTCAGAGGTTGCCTACATATCCTTGGCTATAAAGGAATCAGGTCAGTGTAGTTCTGGAAGGTTTGGTAGCTGGGACTACCAGGAGCTGTGAATTTCACTGTTGTTGCTGCTTCTACTGGTTGCTGACCTCCTTATTACCCCAGAAGGAAAATCAAAGCTAAGCTAGCTATGCATATCAACTATGAGATACAAGATTCCTAACTATAATTCTTTGGAAACTTGATCTTGAGTCTTAGCTGATTTTGCTGTGGACTTCGATCTGAATCTTGATGCTCGCAAGTTGTAGGTGTTTACTTCGTCATGCAACATTAGGTCAAAATAGGATCAGCGGGGCTTGTGACTTCAATCAGATTTTGAGCAATCCGCACTCTTGCTTGCTTCACATTTGAGTTCATTTCTTTTTGTTCTTTTGCTTCTTTTCTTGATTCTGGATTGAGACTCATTCCATTGGTCATCTCGCACTCTGTGTCTTGAGATCGACCTGCGTAAGATACCAAAACAAATAAATGAACGAAATTTTTCTGCCCCAGTTTTCACTAGAAAAATTTCGTGAGATAGTTGTGACACATATCTAAGCAATCAAATCAAGATTGTATAGGGAGATCCTCAGTTTTTTGGCAGGGATTTGGGAAGAAAAAAGCTCGGTTTTTTGGCCGGGAGATCCTCGGTTTTTGGCCGGGATTTGGAAAGAAAAAGCTCCTTGAGTTTTGCCAGGGAGATCCTCGGTTTTTGGCCGGGATTTGGAAAGAAAAAACTCTTTGGGTTTTGCCATGGAGATCCTCGATTTTTTGGCCAGGATTTGGAAAGAAAAAGCTTCTCGGTTTTTTGGCTGGGAGATCCTCGGTTTTTTTGCCGGGATTTTGGAAAGAAAAAGCTCCTCGTTTTTTTGGCCGGGAGATCCTCGGTATTTTGGCGGGGATTTTAAAGAAAAAGCTCCTCGGTTTTTTGGCCGGGAGATCCTCGGTTTTTTGGCCGGGATTTGGAAAGAAAAAGCTCCTCGGATTTTTGGTCGGGAGTTCCTCGGTATTTTGGCCAGGATTTGGATAGAAAAGTCCTCGTTTTTTTTTGGCCAGGAGATCCTCGGTTTTTTGGCCGGGATTTGGAAAGAAAAAGCTCCTCGATTTTTTGGCCAGGAGATACTCGATTTTTTGGCCGGGATTTGGAAAGAAAATGCTCCTCGGTTTTTTGGCCGGGAGATCCTCGATTTTTTGGCCGGGATTTGGAAAGAAAAAGCTCCTCGGTGTTTTGGCCGGGATATCCTCGATTTTTTTGCCGGGATCTGGAAAGAAAAAGCTCCTTGATTTTTTGGCGGGGATTTGGAAAGAAAAAGCTCCTCCGTTTTTTGGCCGGGAGATCCTCGGTTTTTTGGCCGGGATTTGGAAAGAAAAAGTTCCTCATTTTTTTGGCCGGGAGATCCTCGGTTTTTTGGCCGGGATTTGGAAAGAAAAATCTCATTGGGTTTTGCCAGGAGACCCTCGTTTTTTGGCCGGGATTTGGAAAGAAAAGGCTTCTCGATTTTTTGGCCGGGATTTGGAAAGAAAAAGCTCCTCGGTGTTTTGGCCGGGATTTGGAAAGAAAAAGGCTCCTCGATTTTTTGGCCGGGAGATCCTCGGTTTTTTGGCCGGGATTTGGAAAGAAAAAGCTCCTCGGTTTTTTTTTGCCGGGAGATCCTTGGTTTTTTTGGCCGAGTTTTGGAAAGAAAAAGCTCCTTGGTTTTTTGGCCCCGTAGATCCTCATTTTTTTGGCCGGGATTTGGAAAGAAAAAGCTCCTCGGGTATTTGGCCGGGAGTTCCTCGGTATTTTGGCCGGGATTTGGGTAGAAAAGTCCTCGATTTTTTTTTGGCCGGGAGATCCTCGGTTTTTTGGCCGGGATTTGGAAAGAAAAAGCTCCTCGATTTTTTGGCCGGGAGATACTCGATTTTTTGGCCGGGATTTGAAAAGAAAATGCTCCTCGGTTTTTTGCCCGGGAGATCCTCGATTTTTTGGCCGGGATTTGGAAAGAAAAATCTCCTCGGTGTTTTGGCCGGGAGATCCTCGGTTTTTTGGTCGGGATCTAGAAAGAAAAAGTTCCTCGGTTTTTTGGCCGGGATTTGGAAAGAAAAAGGTCCTCGAATTTTTGGCCGGGAGATCTTCGATTTTTTGGACGGGATTTGGAAAGAAAAAGCTCCTCGGTGTTTTGTCCAGGATATCCTCGGTTTTTTGGCCGGAATTTGGAAAGAAAAAGCTCCTCGGTTTTTTGGCCGGGATTTGGAAAGAAAAAACTCCTCCGTTTTTTGGCCGGGAGATCCTCGATTTTTTGGTCGGGATTTGGAAAGAAAAAGTTCCTCATTTTTTTGGCCGGGATTTGGAAAGAAAAATCTCCTTGGGTTTTGCGAGGAGATCCTCGTTTTTTGGCCGGGATTTGGAAAGAAAAGTCTTCTCGATTTTTTGGCCAGGAGATCCTCGGTTTTTTGGCCGAGATTTGGAAAGAAAAAGCTCCTCGGTATTTTGGCCGGGATTTGAAAAGAAAAAGGCTCCTCGATTTTTTGGCCGGGAGATCCTCGATTTTTTGGCCGGGATTTGAAAAGAAAAAGCTCCTCGGTTTTTTTTTTGCCGAGAGATCCTTGGTTTTTTTGGCCGAGTTTTGGAAAGAAAAAGCTCCTTAGTTTTTTGGCCCCGTAGATCCTCGGTTTTTTGGCCGGGATTTGGAAAGAAAAAGCTCCTCGGTTTTTTGGCCGGGAGATCCTTGGTTTTTTGGCCGAATTTTGGAAAGAAAAAACTCCTCGTTTTTTTGGCCGGAATTCGGAAAGAAAAGACTTCTCGATTTTTTGGCCGGGAGATCCTCGGTTTTTTGGTCAGGATTTGGAAAGAAAAAGCTCCTCGGTATTTTGTCCGGGAGATCCTCGATTTTTTGGCCGGGATTTGGAAAGAAAAAGGCTCCTCGGTTTTTTGGCCGGGAGATCCTCGGTTTTTTGGCCGGGATTTGGAAAGAAAGGATTCTCGATTTTTTGGTCGAGAGATCCTCAATTTTTTGGCCGGGATTAGGAAAGAAAAATTTCCTCGGTGTTTTGCTAGGAGATCTTCGATTTTTTGGCCGGGATTTGGAAAGAAAAAGCTCCTTGGGTTTTGCCAGAGAGATCCTCGATTTTTTGGCCGGGATTTGGAAAGAAAAAGCTCCTTGATTTTTTGGCCGGGAGATCCTCGGTTTTTTTTTGCCAGGATTTGGAAAGAAAAAGCTCTTCGGTTTTTTGGCCGGGAGATCCTCGGTTTTTTAGCCGGGGTTTGGAAAGAAAAGGCTCCTATACTACTATGATTTGTTTTTCTTTTGGGATTTTCATTTTTATTTTCTTTTTTCTTTTTCCTTCTTTTCTTCTTCTTTTATATTTTGCTTTTTATTTAGCAAAACGCATGAAAGAATCTTTGGGGAAACTTCCTTTTGGTTGTTTTCCTACTGCAAAGTTATTTCAGCGCTTTCGCATTTCAATTCTTTTGGGCTGCACCTGCTTCTTGCACGGTTGCTCTGAATAAGACCTGTTTTCAACAAAGAACAATTTGTTAGTTTGAAACGGTGGTTGGTTCTGTGGCCTTGATTATCCCAGTGGCTTGATCCCGGCCCCTTTTCCGTTGAGAACTTTGCTGCTTGTTGTCTTTGAGGGTGTATCTCTTTTCAAACCGACCGGGTCCAATTATCTTCATTATTACTCGCCCGTGTGGGCTCTGGCCTTTTCACTTTATTCTTCCCTTGGGACCTTGCCTTTGACTTCCTTTCTTTTCCAATGTTTTTGCTTCGAAAGCATCAACCACCATGGCCAATCGGGATTGGACTGACGCACCCACTGAGGTTGGGTATTTTCTTTGACTCTGACCAGGCGGAGCCCTATGAAACCGGTCCTGCCACCTTTTCTTTGTAATAGTTACGGAATCAGAGTTAAATCGAAAGGGATTCAAAGAAAGGTGTGCAGCAAACAAGCATATGCGTTTAAAGAGAAGCATCCCTTTCGGGGGAAAATGAGGACTAGTCTGGAGTGCATGCTGGCTTCAAATTAACATGACATGCTTTTTGGACTGGACGCCCGACCCACAACAACTTCCCAGCTTCTCGTGAACCCATTGATCCATATTTTAAAACCAGGGAACCTTGCCAGGACTCTTTTGGTGATGAGATGTCTTCCTTTCGGCCGACAGTGCCCTTTGCGAGTTTTCGCTAATCGACCTCTCTCATTTCTCTTCTCATCATCGCCCGATAGTGCTCTTTGCGAGTTTTCACTAAGCAGACTCTCTCATTTTCAGTTTCTCTACTCGCCATTGCCTTATGGTGCCCGAAGGTTTTCACCGATAAGACTCTCTCCTTTTATTTCTCTCAATTCGAATTGTATCAGATTCCAACAATGATGTTTTTTACTTCCCTGCTTTTGCCAATTGATCGGAAGGACTTGGACAAGGTCTTTGGGGTAAAAGAATTTTTGGGGGAACTACAACTTTGGAACCATTTCGGCAGACTCATGGCCGAACCATTATATCATCTGCCCTAGTTTCAATTTTTTAGGAAAATTGGGATTTTTGTTTTGGTGTGACTGAACCTCAGCGAGAGACTGCCTACGTATTCTTTCGAAATCAAGTCAAACGTAGTTCATGCCAAATAATTTTTTTTTGTTTTTGTTTTCTTTTTTGCTTTTCTTTTCTTTTCTTTTTTGGTACTTTCGGGTTCCAAAGAGGGTGATCAAAGAAGCGTAACCGGCTCAAAAGGATTACGAAGGATTAATAGTGTTTGAGGTAGCGAGAAAGAAAGCCTTCGTCATCTCAATTACACAAAAGCTATCAAACCAGGAGGCTTAGACATAATACCTTTTGACTTCATCCGCATTGACTGCTGTTTCAGGATAATTTCATTTGACGTCTCCCAGATACAGTGCTCATCTTGGCAATATCTTCTGGATTATGTATGGACCTTTTCAATTAGGAGCGAACTTCCCATTTGCTTCCTGGTGATGAGGGAGAATGCGCCTGAGCACGAGCTGTCCCACTTCAAAATTCCTGGGACGTACTTTCTTGTTATAGGCGTGGGCCATTCTTTGTTGGTACAACTGCTCGTGTGCCCTGAGTAGAGCGTACTCTTTTAGCAGTACTCTTGTGGTTGTAATGTATGAGACTTTCCAACCCGAGAACCAATTTTCCTTCAATTTTTCCAATTCTTTATTTTATTTCCTCAAGGTTACCTTCTTTGCATTTCGACTCTTGATTCATTATTTCACAGTTAGACAGCGTGTTTGAGTCTGGGCGTGAAGTCCGAAAGCATGTCATGTTATTTAAAGCTGCATTATTAGAGCTAAAAAAAAGAAGAAATGAAGGAGCAAAATAAAGAAAAATGAACGATGAAATATTGATTTCATTTCTTGGAATTTTGAAGATAACAGGGTTCACATTCGGGAATTTAAAGACAAGAAACTAAAAGAAACATCCGAGTTACACCCTGGAATAACTCGGGATACAGAAAAAGTGGCAGGGCTAGTCTACCGGGACTCCTGCCTGATTGGGAATGGCGTAACCTTCCAGTTTTGAAGCTTGGCGCTTGGTACCAAATATAACACCTCAACGGTGCTAGTTTCCTCTCCCAGCTGGACCATGTGGGTTTCGCAGAGTATTTTCCTCATTGCCCCACGTATTTCCTCACTTTCTTCAGCCGTGAAAACCTCATCATCTTCCTCTTTACTGTACTTAGGCTTGACTTCCTCAGCACTCACAGGCTTCTTGGGCGGGAAACGCCTTCTGGTGGCATTGTTTACCTCCTCTACATTTGAATATTTCTCAACAGGGGGGTTTTCTAGCAGCTCTCCCAAGATCTCTTTACCCTTGTACGTAACCACCGTCTGATGATAATTACATGGTACCGCAGCAGGGTTCGTCATAGGCTTTTGTGATACGCGTCCAATAACCACTGGCTCACTCAGTCGAGGTGGTTTGATTGTCCCCCGCACCACATAGGCTTGCTTGGGTACGTACATTTGTGTTCCTTTTTTCAAATCAATTTTCTTTTCAGGTTCTGTCTCGGTGATTTTGCTCTTCTTTTCCCTTTCCTCTTGCTTCGAGGCCACTTTTGGCTTTCTTTCCGCCTCAGAGATAGCAATTATAGCTTTTAAAGCTGGATCAAACTCCCTATCTTCACAAATCATCCCGATTACTGGCCCGTTGTTGTGAGCGGGCAGCGGATTATTGGTCATATTTGGGACATCCTCATCCCTCAACACAATTTTCCCTTGCTCTATTAAGTTCTCCACCGCTTGTTTCAAAGTCCAACAATCATTTGTATGATGGCCTTCTTCCCCTGAACGGTATGCACACCTGACACCAGCTCTGTAGGCAGGCGATGCCGGGTTTTGTCTGTTTTGAGGGATCAGTTGCAGTAGACCCATTTGGACCAGTTTCGGGAATAGACTAGAGTAAGATTCACCAATTTAGGTAAAGTTTGGTCTTATGTGTGGCTCACGGGGAGGAAAGTTATTTTGTGGAAGACGAGGATTATAATGGTTTTGGTGGAGAGGATAATTTCTTGGGAATGGAGGTTGATTTATGTTGGCATGTGGCTGCGGTCGGGCAAAGGGTTGAGCGTTCATGACCGCATATGGTTGTGGAGCATAAGCCATGTCAGGATGAGGGTAGTAGTGTTGAGAGATTCTCTCAGAAAACATGGGTCTAGGAGCCCGGTGTCTTCTTGCCCCTGAGGCTGCCATAACCGTTTCTTCCTTCTTATTACCTTTGGCCATTCCTCCAGACCCGCCTTGGATGGCTTGGGAGGTTGCTCTGATGGCCGACTGACTCAAAATCCTGCCCGTTTTCAATCCGTTCTCTACCATTTCACCAATCTTGATTGCTTCCGCGAAAGGCTTGCCCATGGCCGACATCATGATTTGAAAGTAGTCTGTTTCCTGGGCCTGCAGGGAAACAGTGACCATCTCTACCTCATCCATTGGAGGCTTCACCCTTGATGCATGTTCGCGCCATTTAATAGCGTATTCCCTGAAGCTTTCTGATGGCTTCTTCTTCAAATTGGGCAAAGAATTTCGGTCCGATGCGATGTCAATGTTATATTGAAATTGCCTTACAAAGTCTCTCGCAAGATCGTCCCAAATGTGCCAACGTGAGACGTCTTGGTCCATGTACCATTCTGAGGCAATGCCTATTAAGCTCTCTCCGAAATACGCCATCAACAATTCTTCCTTTCCACCGGCCCCACGTAGCTGATTGCAATACTTTTTCAAGTGAGCAATGGGGTCGCCATGCCCGTCATACTTTTCAAACTTTGGTATTTTAAACCCCGAGGGCAAGTGTACATGGGGGAACATGCACATATCTGTGTAAGAGACACTCTTTTGCCCACTCAAGCCTTGCATATTCTTTAGACTTTGTTCGAGGCTTCTCATTCTCTTCGCCATCTCATCTTGCTCTGTGGCTTTGGGGGTTTTGTCTTGCCCGGGTGTAAGCTCATATGGTGGTGGCTGAGAGTAAGTATATTGAGGATACTGAGGAGGGTCAGCCTGAAAGACAGGGTTTTGGAAGGTGAAAATCGAAGGATCGAAAGCATGCTTTGGTAGTGATGGTTGTGTTGTAGCGGAGCATGGTGGAGCTGTGAAGAGGTTGGGAGCAATCCCAGATGGGAACACTTGGGGGTGAGCCTCAGAGGGTGTTCCGAAGAAGTTAGCAGTCATAGTAGGTTGCCCCAGAGGAATATTTGAGCGGCTGATGGGGATAGTGGTAACCCCTCCAGATCTAGGGAATAACTTCGGGAATCCGGGGATAGTTCTTGGGGGTTCCTTTCCGTTGTTTCAAGCATCCCACATTTCCATCAATCGCAGGCGCAGGATCCGATTTTCTTCAGCTGTAAGGGATTCAGAGACCGGGACCCCCGAGATGGGGTTGTCTTCGGGTATGTGGATTGCAGGCAGAGTCATTTGAGATGACATCTCTGTATTTCCTTTGGATCTGGTGAAGTATCGATGCGAGGCCAGCTTACCACAAACCAACCACCGTTTCTAAAAGCTGGACTGGAGATGATAGCAACAACGGTTAGTTTGAAACAAATAACAGATAGGGAACCGCACATTGGAGTGTGATGCACATACATAGTTAAATGAATATCTACATGTTTGCTACGGTTGCATGCGTCATCCCAGCTGTTCTTTTGTTCCCTTCGCTTTTATTTCTCTTTTGTTTTTCTCTCATTTTCATTTTCTTATGTTTTTTTTGTTTGTTTTTTTTTTCGCTTTTTCATTTTCTGCTTTTCTCTTCTCTTTTGCCATTGTTTTTCCTATGATACCTTATTTTCTTCCTTTGTGTTTCTTTTTCTCTCTTGTTTTTCCTTTTATTTGCTTCCCTCGTATATTTTCTTTTTCTTTAGGATTACGGTCGAATCTTATGTAGATTGTCTACGTATCATGGCCCCGCATGAATCAGACCAAGCGTAGTTCTTGCAAGTAAGGTAAATAAGCTAACTCTGTTTTTTTTTGAAATTTTGAAAGAAATGCTTTAAGGGAAATATTTTGATTTTGATTTTTGATTTTAATTTTTTGTTTTTTATTTTTTTGAAAGAAAGACTTCTAAAATTTTTTTTTTTTTATTGGAACTTTAGGAATTTTAGAAGAAATATTTTTGATTGAATTTTTATTTATTTTCTCTTTTTCTAACACGAAAGAAAAATATTTTTTTTATTTTGAAAATTGCCTCTTAATTTTCGGAAGAGGGACTTTTACGAAAATATTTTGAATTTTTGAGCAAAAATATTTTCGGACTCAATTTTTCAAAATTTATTTTTATTTGTTTATATTTATGAAAGAAAGACATCTAAGAAGTATTTTAATGATTTATTTTGACCTAAAAGGAAAAAATGGCTATTTTTTCCAAATTTTTCTTTATTTAGAAAAACCAGGGACTTGGTTTTGCAGATACGGTCTTTCAGCACCTCCGGGAGGGAGATTTTAAGGCTGTGCCCGCAAACCATTTAAAAATGACTCAGGGTGGCTGTTCTTGCAAAAACAGCCTTCCGGCGCCCTTTTGTGACATTCGGCTTATTTTAAAATAAGAATGGCATCACGCGACTTATTTATGACGAAAATTAAATTTTTGATATTTTTTGACTATTTTTGCAAAAGGGAAGTTGGACCCGATGAGGGTTGCCTACGTATCTCACATCCGGTGAGAATCAAACTAGCGTAGTTCGGGCAGAATTGCCAAAGTCAAAACAATTTTCTTTCTATTATTTTTTTCACATATTTTCTCTTGTTCTTTCTTTTTTCTATTTTCAAAAATCCGGCAGCATTTCGGTACTATTTGGGCATTGGGTTTTTCAAAACAAATGGTCACCCTTACTTAGTCCTAACATTGCGTATTTTTCTCAATTTTCACTCATTCAGACAAGCCGGTCAACATGCAAAGACGAGCAAATAAATGCGCAAGTAGCATGGAAGATGCTTCAGGATAGTCAATTTATTTCAGGTCACCTGTCCTAGACGGACCCAACCCCTGTGTTGAGTCCCCTAAGTCAAATGCACATGATGCAAAAAAACGTCCTACTAGAGATCCGGCATGAGTTTTTGTTCTTCTAGGTTTAAGCCCTAGGTTTATTGGTCTAGACCTGGCTTACCCAAGCGGACAACTCGAGCCGAGGGGGAGGCAGCGTACCGAGGATACAGAAGCTCCGCCTGCTTAGCAACTTATCCAACTTTGTTCTAAATTGGAAAAGACTCTAAACAGAAGAGAAGCTACACGAAGTGCACCCTTCTCCATGATGTAGAAGACTCAGAGAGAGGAAGAGATTTACGACAGTTTATATATAGAGTTCACAAAATATCAAAGCGGTAAAACATTTAGCACATATAGCATGGAACATGTAGAAAGATCAGATAAAGCCAAATATAACAATTGTACTAAGCTCGAATTCCTGAACCCTAAATCGAAATTCTGGGTTCGTGTTCCCAGCAGAGTCGCCAGAGCTGTCCCACCTCCTTTTTTACACACCAACCCCGGAGGATAAATGTATAAGGGAGTTTTCCATTTAAAGTGACATTATTCGAAATGAGATTATTTATTTATTTTTAGAGTCGCCGCTTGGGATAGGATTGGCTTTTGGTGTCCCAAGTCACCGATTTAACTTGAATCCCAAATCGAGATTTTTTTTTTGACTTCCTAATTGGAGTCTGCGAACCAGAAATTCTGAATAAGGAATTCTATTGACCCGAGGGAAGGTGTTAGGTACCCCCGGATCCCGTGGTTCTAGCACAGTCGCTTAAATTATTATTAATGGCTAACAATCTGATTTTTTATACATGTTCAAACATATAGTGCAATTTTAAGATTATTTACCGCTTTTAGTTTAAAAAATTTAAGAAAGTGAACGTCGTTTAAAAACGTATTTTCGGATCACATCACATGAAATGCATCCGGATCCTCGACACATTCTTATTCAACCTTTTGAGATTTGGATTTGGGTCGCATGAAATGCACACCCGTATTTAAGAAGGTAAAATTATGAAAAGGCGCGCCTAAAGCAACTAGCGTATTATTAACTTTACGGAGGGCCGTGAAATTCGCTAAACGGCACGCCCCAAGTTCTAAGTATTTTTAATTAAGCACTTAATGAGGGCCCCGCAAATTTATGTATTTTGTTTGGCGAGGCTCATCCAACTTTTGTTTAAAGGCCAACCTAAAGCAACTACAATTTTTCTATCTATTTTTGTCTCTAAAAGGGCATAATTAATTTGCATTTATAAATTCGGGCCTCGAGTTCAAGTCCGAGCTCAAACAAAAGGGAGGAACCTCTTAGTTTGAACCTACTACCTAACTAGAAAACCTAAATTTATATTGCAAATTAGTTCCCCATATTCCTAATGTAATTTTAATGACTTTTAGCTTCTAGCAGTTGGGCCATGAACTCCTGGCCCAGGCCTGCGTGTGAAACAAATCTTCAACTAGACTTGGACCGCACTTTAAGCTTGTTGAGGCCCAATTAAATATCAATGGGTCATTAACTTGTGGTTCTGGCGGGTCCAAACCAAAAGAGTTCAAAAAATTCCATAGTCCATGAGCCAGATTCATATTGCACTTCACATTATTTACAACAATGCAACAATGTAATTGTATTTCAGATCAACAAAAGCTATTTATTAAAATCAAATTCCTGTGTCCAGATTGTACCTAAAGGCCATATTACTTCACCATTTCAAAAGCTATGATTAAACTAGCGTGGTTACCAGAAACAATCAAACTTGCCAAAACTAGAAACTGTTTTTTATTTCAGCACCAGAAACGTTGATATTATAACTGATATTCATGTATTGACCCAAGCTTACCATTTCCTATACGTTTCAAAATTTGAGTCTAATCACCAGATTCAAACTCCAATCACTTCCTCATTTCAAGAAACTAACTAATACTATTTTATTATCAACTAACTACGTAAATCACAGTTATTACACAAATGCAGTTGAAATAACAATTATCAGTCCTAATGTCCACTCAATTTGTAAAGTCCTGCTACAGTCCAGCTAACCATGAAAAGGCATACAATAAGTAAAAAAACCAGGATCTATAATAAAATTACTTCATTTCATTTCTTCAATTTGTGATGCACATTGTCATGAACTCAGAATATGTACCTGGAAACAGCAAATAAGAAGGAAAAGAAGAGATCAACAAGCAATAGTGAGCAGAGGTTGAACAACAGCCCAAAACGAATTCAGTAGTCCAGGAAAAGTTCAAAATCAAACCAAAACCAGGAAATCAACCACCAACAACTCGAATAGACCCAAATGAGCTTGAAATGACCCAAATCTACTTAGAATTTAACCCAGGAACAACCAAATGATTTCAGCAACTATATATTAAGCTAGAAAATGCAAATCAATAACCGGAAATCCAAATTAACCTAGGGAACAATATTTTTGATAATTTTTGAAAGTTTTCTGTTATTTTTTATTTTTCTACAGGATTTCAGATCTAAAATGAAGGTTTAGACTACCAGAATTCAGATTTGAACTTCTATTGACTTTTGAAATTCAAATTTGAGTTTCAGCTTTTAAGAAGAGGATTTTTGGGAAAAATTATAAGATGGAAAGTTTTTGAGAATTTTTCAGAGGTCTCCCCCTTGTAATCCAAGGCACTAGACATGCCTTTTATAGGCAAAAAAGGGGCAGAAGGTTCTGGAAATTTTTACTCATTTTTCCCCTTTTTATTTTCAGAAATTGTACCTTAATCCCTTATTTTATGGCTTGTTGCCCAAGTTACTGCATTAAAAATGCATAAACTTACACTAAGACCCCCTTTTAGAAGGACCTAGGGTATTTTTCTACCTATGGAATACCTATACTACCCTTATTTTGGTTCTGAAATTACTGGTCCTTAACAAACCAGCCCATTTTAGATGCCTAAACTACCCTTGATTGCCCCTGAAATTACTAACACTAGTCAAACCCCTTCAGCTATAACCAATCACCTAAACCTAATAACTGATTAAGACTAACTACTGAATTAAGGAAAAACTAAACTAAACTAATTAAAAACAACTAGTAACAACCATAAAGAAATACTAAACAACGAATTAAGATCAGTCAAGCCCAAACAAAGTTGATTAAAAACTATTAAAGCAAAAGATTAAACTAATATCTAAAACTTAACTAAATCAGAATAGAACAATTACAAAACACAAGTATTGAATCAAAGATCAAAACAGAGCCAATCCTAAAAATCATACTACTAATCAGACTAGAATCAAAACGAACTAAAATCAAACAAACAATCAAAAGAAAAATCAAGCACAAAATTAGAACACAAAATCAAAACAAAATGACCGAAACTAAAATGAAAATTAAACTATAAATTAGCAATTATGAGAACAGAAACAAAAAGAAAAAGGTTAAACAAAGAACAGGAAACAGAACTCACCGGACTGCCTTTCAGTTTGATGAGTTTCCATGGCACTTTTGGGTCACAATTGTCCTTAATCATGTGTTTTTATGAGAAAACACATGATTAAAGGCTATTATAGCCCAAAATCGAAAAATCCTCAAAATTAATTTTGGCCAATTTTCGATTTAAAAATTGAAAAGCTCCGGTGATGTTCGAAGCATTTCAATTAGGGATTGGGGATGAGGGAGGTCAAGGGAGTATGGGGTGTGAATTTGGAGTCGTTTGGACAACTTTACGTTTTGGCCGAAATTTTCGATTTAAAATTCGAAGCTTTTGGTGAGGATTTGAGGGAAGCTAAAGCTAGATATGGAAATAGGAGGAGGAGAGGATTTAAAGGTGTTAATTTGGACGGGAACGGAGGTGGCACCGCCGCGGGCAGCGGAGACGGTGTTCACGAATTGGGATATTCGACCAATTTGGCGAAGTTTTGGAAGAAACTAAAATTAGATTCGGAATGGGGAGGACGAGGGGGGAACATGGTGTAATTTTGGATGAGATTGGAGACCGGCCGCCGGCGGAGACGATTTTCGGCCGGCGGCGGATGATGGAGGCACAGAAGGTTACGAGGAAGACGAAATCTGTCTCTAGGGTTTCTAATATTTTCGGACAGTTTTATTTAATGTGGAGATTGAACCTGGGCCGCTAGATCATGTAGATGGACGACTGGGATTGATTGAGCACTTAACTAATTCAACACGACGTAGTATTTCTCTTATACTACGTTGTTTAGTTGGTCTCAGTGGGCATGGTCATTTGGACCGGGTGGGGTGAATTTGGGCCATTTTGGCCAAGTTTTTGGGGTGAAATTGGGTTGGGCTGGCCCAAAATTGGATATTTATTAAGACTAGTCTTTCTTTAATTCTTTTTTATTTGCTTTCTTTTCTTCTTTTTGTTTTTATTTACTCTCTTTTTTTAAAAAAAAATTTCCTGATTTTATTAAATGCAACATTTAAAGTAAGGATCCAAATTAACTATAAAAATATACCAATTAATTCCTAAATAAACTAATTCCTATTTAAAAATCAAACTAAGGCAAAATTAAAATGGAAATGGAAAGAATCATTTTCGTTGTTTTCTTTATTTTTATATTATTGATTTTACTAATAAAAAAATGCTAAAATTGGAACTTCGATGCTATTATGTATTTTTTTTTTTTGAATTTTAACAATAAAAACACAACCATAAACATATAATCAAAACACAAAAATCATGCAATTAATTTCCTAAAAATTTAAATACTAAAAAAAAATTCTAATTTTAATGGATTTTATAGGAGTAATTAAGTGAGGCAAAAATCACGTGCTCACATTATGAAAATCCATTCAAAAAATATTCTAACTTCCGTTCAAACTTTTCTTCTTTTTACCAAGCATTTCTTATAATCTGTGAAGAGCCATAAAATAAGAGTTTTATTATATTGGGGGTGAGGTTGTAGTGGAGAATAACTCTGTGAGGTATAATTTATCTCCACATTATCATGTTAAATTGCCGCTTACAATGGAGTACGATAAATTGTTATCGTTGTTACGTAAAAAAATGAGTGTAAGGAAACGTTCGGTGAACCTTAAAGTAACCGATAGATATTTGTATTCTGTGACTCCGCAGGGGTTTGCTTGTTATTCTGAGTTTAACATCGAAGATGATGAAACTCTTAGAGATTTTTTGCAGATTTTGGATGAATACAAGAAATTTATTGTGATAAAATTATTGAAAATGTACGTCAAGGCTGAAGACGTTCGCAATAATGAGATTGCGCAAAGCAGGGGTAGCCCCCAGTCATCGGGTGATTATTTTGGAGTAATTTTAGCCCAACAGGAAAGAGTTTTGCCGGATCTTAACTTATCTCCGCGGGCGAACGAGAAGCGAGGAGCGAGGAGCGAGGAGCGAGGAGCGAGGAGCGAGGAAATAATTTCTCTCCTACTTTACACAATCCACAAGACGACTGGTAAACTTCAATTTTCCTTTCTGTTATGATGTTTATTTTTTGTTGAATTCAATTTGTATTAACACTCATATTTTCCACAGGGGTACCGTCCGGATATGAATTTTACAAGTTATGACCCCACGCCTAGTTGGAATATGCGTAGTTCTGGCGTGTTGGATCACGGTGGTTCATCCGGGAGTCATCACCAACAGAAAAATGTCCATCATGGAATGTCAATGCAGTACGACTTGTAAGTTAAGTGATATAGTTATATGTAAAATATTTATCAATTTGAGTAGCTTATCATTTTATTCTTTTTGTATAGTGAAAACGAGCAACTTGATGGTCCTGACCTCGCTCAGTTGCTCGTAGACGACGTATTTACTCGTGATTTGGCAGATGCGCAGAGTTAGGAAGATAATCATGATTATGACAATAATGCCGATGAGTCTGGAGATGACACACCCTTCCCTGATGAGGGTGATGATGAGGAGGAAGTCAATGTCGAAACTGAGCTGACGAGGAAGCATGCTCCTCCACCTCCCGTTAGACCAAGATTGTACGAGTCCCACGTGTCGTTTCATGAGCGGAATATTGTGAGCACGTGATTTTTGCCTCACATGAATTATTCCCACAAAATTAAAACAAAATAATTGTTTTATATGTATGCAATTTTGTGGATTTTTCGTGATATTTTTAGTAATTGTTTGCATTCGTGTGTGCATGTTTGTTGGTTAAATTAAAAAAAAATATAAAAATATATTGCGATTATATTTACGATTTAAATAGACATTTTGAAATCAATCAATTATTAATTATTTTACAAAAATTGAAAATCATAAAAATGTGCATTTTACATTTTTCAGTGTTTAATGTCAAATTGTGTGATTATTCTAGTATTTAATTACTTGGGATAAATATTATTTTAAGTGGATTAGTATTTTTAAGTCAATTTTGGTTTTATAACTTGAGTTAGGATTTTTGGTTTTAATGTTGAAATTAATTTAGGAAGAAAATGAAAGAAAAATTGATAAAAAAGAAAGGAATTGAAATTGGGCCAAAAATCCCCTAGCCCAATTGATTTTGGCAAAACCCGTCGGATATTCAGCCCAAACCAGCCCTTGCACCCGGTCCAAACTTTCAGTCTCAAAGATACGAAATGACGTAGTATGGTGATGGAACTACGTCATTTCAATGTCAATCAATCCCAGCCTTCCGTTTAATCCCCATCCAATGGTCCAAAGACGCCCATCCTCACCCGATCCAGATCCGACCCATTTTCCCGGACCGACCCAGTCCCCAACCGGCCAAAATGACCCCGTTTCACTTTAATAAAGAGATCTAAACTGTTGATCTCATCAGATCTAACGGCTTGGATTAAATCCCCACCCTAGTATATATTTGTTCCCACGACCCAACCCCTCTCAGACCCCCATTCACTCATCTCTCTTAGGCTTCAGAGACCAGACTTCACACCACCGTCCTCCGCCGTGCACCGCCGCCGTAAATCGCCTCACGACGGCGGCCGGCGACCAATCGCCACAAAAAATACACCCCTAATACCTCTCCACCTCCCCATTCCGAAACCCCAAACCATTTCCCTCGAATCTCAGCCCTGCTCTTCGAATATCCATTTGAATCCACGAACCCTAGCGCCGCCAGAATTTCTTCGGTGGCGGCGCCACCTCCCCTTGACCCAAAATTAACACCCCATGACCACCAAGACCCCCTCACCCCTAATCCACCATCACTTTCCATCAAAACCCCCTCAAATGATTTGAGTCTCGAATCAGAGAACCAAGCCCTAATTCCGCAAAAATCAAACCCAATAGATCTATTTGAAGATTCTAGGTTATAATGGCCTTTACTTGCGTGTTTTAACATGAAAACATGCGATCAAAGGCTGTTCTGGCCAAGAAATCGGAGGAATCCTTCAAGTTGATTCGAAATCCGGTCGGAGCCATTTTTAGTATTTCCTCTATCTCGTTTTCTTTGGTGTAATTTCGTATATTCCTCCATCTTTTTTTATTTTTTTATTTATTCTGTTGATTGTTTGATTCGTTTGTGTTCATTCAAGAAGTCAATTAGCTTTGGACTAATTCAGGGTTTTGTTTAGGCTTGATTAATTGTTCTTCATGATTAATTGATTTAGAAATTTTAGGATTTTAATTAATTCTGTTTTTGTTTGAGTCTTTGGTTTAATTTTGTTCTGTTTTGATTTTTTTAGTTTGATTTTCTGTTTGGTTTCGATTAAATAATCCTTGATTGTTGTTGATAATTTGATTTAATTTCATGATTAGTTGGATTGTTTAATTAGTTCAATTTTAGGATATGTTTGGTTATAGCTGACTAGGCTAGGTTTTGTTTAACCATGGTTACTTCTTAACCAGGTTATCAGGGTAAAAGGGGGCTGGTTTAGTTTAGTAATTTTCAGAATTGAAAAGGGTAGTCAAGGGTTGTTTTACTAAAAATAATCAAGTAGGGGGCTGCTAAGTAACAATTGGTACACTAATGAATTAGTTTAAAAGAGGCACTACTGAGTGGAATTATTAAAAATCAAGGATAATTAGTAATGGAAATTGCACTAATGCTGATTCTAGGAGCTAAAATAGGCACTAATGATTAAATAAAAGGCACTAGAGTAATGGGGTAATAGAAAATTGAAAGATAAGAGTGATAGTGAGGAGTGCACTAATGGGATGCCTATTTAGAGGCTGGAAATCAGACTAGACAAAAAACACACACATATGGAGAATACTCTGAAGATACACTGGAAAAAAACACTCTGAAAATTTGATAGAGAGATACACAGACAATCTGAAAACAGAGAGAGCTTAAGAAAGTTTGAGAAGAAGAGTGACTTCATAGACAAGAGAGAAATACACTGATATACTGAAATATACAGATATAGATGGACATTGAGAGAGAGCTGAATACACTCTGAGAGCTTACACATTCTGAAAATTGATAGAACACAGGAAGCATTCTGAAAAAATACTGAAAATACAAAGAGATTACAGAGAAGAACTGAGAACTTAAGAGAACATACACACACAGATTCAGTCTGCAAATTGAGAGATTTGAGAGTGAGAATACTTGAAAAAAAAGAGATCAAAAGAATTACTGTTCCATTAGATTTTTCTGAAAATTCCTGAAGATTTTTTACTTCTGAAAACATGTCTTTAGGTAATAAAAGGTTTAAAATGATCTGAATTTGTTTGGTCTTCAAGTGTTTGGTTCAAGTTTTGGCAGATGATCCTTCTGCTGGCTGAATTTGGTTGTAAAACTGACTTTCCTTTATTATCCTGGGTTTTTGGAGCCGTTTATTTGTTGTTTTGGTGTTGATTTCTACTGCTGATACTGCCCTGTTTTGCTGATTCTCTCCTTCTCTTTTTTACTTTGCTCTCACAGGTATGCCTTGAATCTATGGTATGTAAAGTGCAAGTATGGGCTCATGTAGTTCAAGTTGAGGAATGTTGATCCATAATAATTTTCTACTGTTATTTGATTTAGTTCTTGTTAGTATAATCTTATTTTGTACGACAGTCTATTTGGCTAAGTTTGTATTTGAACTTGTGAAGATTTGAAAGCATTTAGACCCTTAGTATATGTTAAAAGTGGCCTGTAATTTGAAATTGGTCCGGAATTGTATAAAATTGTCTTTTAAAAACTAGTTTTTTTAGAGTCAGAATACGGCATAATTGTAGGATAATCATTGAGTTCTGAGTTCTGTTTTAAGTGCTTATTTGTTCATTCTATCTTGAAACAAGTTGGAAAACTAAAAATGGCCATCGTGGTCATTTAAATATAGAATACCTCACTCATTTGAAATTGACTTGGGGGCTATTTGACCCCTTTGTTTGTGAGCTGATCCGCTAGTTGTTAAAAATACAATAGGTTGTTGGGCTTAAGCTTTAAAAGATAAATGGTAGACGGTTTCGAGCATTTTCGTTTTGATAATTTGAACTTTGAAGTTCGCATTGTGAACTTTAGTTTTCTTTTACTAGGCCTTTTTGAATAACTGAGGTACGCTATAAATAAAATAAGATCACAGAGTATATAGCCCTCGTATGTTAATTCATAAACCTTTCGATTATAATATGTCGAAAATATCAATTGCACGATCTTCGTATTAATTAATTTCGCTTATCCTTAGAACTCGAGGAGTGCCATTTAGTTAAATTTCCATGACCCCACAAAGATAATAACGGGATAGTTGTTTTAGGTGCGTGCTTTAATAAAATTACCTCCTTGAACTCGGATGCACATTTATGTGACCCAAATCCAAATTTCAACAATGTTAAAATATGTCAAAAATCATGGGTGTATTTATGTGACGTGGTTTAAGACGTGTTTTAATGACGTTGCAATTCTTTTAAAAAATGAATAAAAGTGGTTTAAAGTTAAAATTTGCACATAGGTTCATAATTGTTTTAAAATCAGATAATTAAGCCGAATATAATAATTGAGCGACCGTGCTAGAACCACGGAACTCGGGAATGCCTAACACCTTCTTTCAGGTTAATAGAATTCCTTACTCAGGATTTCTGGTTTGCAGACTGTTAAATAGAGTCAATCTTTTCCTCGATTCGGGATTCAACCGGTGACTTGGGATACCATAAATTTCCCAAGTGGAGACTCTTAATCTTTAATTATAATCTCGTTTTGATTGTCCTTTAATTAGAAAAACTCCCTTTGTTATACCCTTTTCGGGGGTGTAGTAAGAAAAAAAGAGGTGTGACAGCTCTGGCGAATCTGCTAGGGAAGGTAACCCAGAACCACCGGTTCAGGGTTCAAGAATTCGAGCTTGGAATAATTATTGTATTTGGCTTATTTATTATCTAATTTTTATTACATGTTGGGCTTAATGTGCAAAATGATGCTTTTACCGCTTCGATATTATTTGAACTGTACATATAAACTGTTACGAAACCATTCTCTTCTTATCTTCGGGGATGCGCTCGCTGGTCGAGACTCCCTATTCTGTTAGTGTCATACCTTTAAATAAGAAAAAGGCTCGGACAAGTTACTAAGCCGGACGATCTTGCGGTCCCCGGTACGTAGCCCCCTCCTCAACTCGAGTTGTCCGCTCGGGTACACAGTCTAGAAAAAATTCCCAGGTCTTAAACCTAAAATAACTGAGCCTCATGCCGAATCCCTAGTAGGAACGTTTGACTCCCTATTCTGTTAGTGTCATACCTTTAAATAAGAAAGAGGCTCGGACAAGTTACTAAGCCGGACGATCTTGCGGGTCCCCGGTACGTAGCCCCCTCCTCAACTTGAGTTGTCCGCTCGGGTACACAGTCTAGAAAAAATACCCAGGTCTTAAACCTAAAATAACTGAGCCTCATGCCGAATCCCTAGTAGGAACGTTTGTTTGCATCATGTGCATTTGACTTTGGAGGCTCAACACAGGGGTTGGGTCGGTCTAGGACAAGTGCACCCAAAATTGAAACAGACCATCCTGGTGCATCTTACATACTGCCTGTGCATTTATTTGCTTCGGACTTGCATGTTAACCGGCTTTCGAATATTTGGAAAAAAAAAAATAGCGGTATGAGGGTTAAAGAGAGATAATTACCTATTTTAAAATCCAATGTCCAAATAATACCGAAACTCTCCCGAAATTTTTTGGGAAAAAGAAAAAAAATGAAAAATATGTTTGTTTTCAAAAATAGTTTGTTTTATAGGCCCGAACTATGTTAGTTTGATTCTCACCGGATGTGAGGTACGTAGGCAACCCCCATCGGGTCCAACTTCCCTTTTTGCAAAAATAGCCTAAAAATTAACAAAAAAGTTTTATTGTTGTCCTAAATAAGTTAGGTGACGCCGTTGCTGTCAAAAATAGCTGAATGTTCCCGAAAGGAATGCCAGAAGGCTGATTTTGCATGAACAACCACCTTTGGTCTTTTCCAATTTTTGACCAGCTAGCGGGCACAACCTTAAAATCTTTCTTCGGAGATGCTGAAAGGCCGTATCTGCAAAACTGGGCTTTCAAATTAAAAAAATACGAAAAAGGGGTCAATTTTTATTCTTAAGTCACATAGAATAAAATCAGGACTGTTTCACTTAATCACCTTAATAAATGTGCAGGATGAGCACAATCCAAAATGAACCTTTCTCTTTCATAAGCAAGATCCCTTTGGAGTTGCGGTTGTGGTGGAATGATTTAGGTGGAGAAGGGCAAGACGATGTCAAGAAATATTTGGGGGGCCTTCCCGAACTGTTGGAGATTATACCCAGGGGAGACATCATAAGGGCATTGGTCACATGTTGGGACCCTGCGCACAATGTGTTCCACTTTTCAAATTCTGAACTCACCTCGACCTTAGAAGAAATAGTCGGGTACATTGGGAATGTTGAACTTCCTTTAAGAAACAAGTATTTGGTTGCTATGAGAACCATAGTCGTGCACAGATTCTTAGACTCGCTAAAGATAAGCAGAGGGGTACACAACCCGGACTTGGCAGCTGGGTTTTGTACTTTATCATTCATATACAACAGATATTGTCGTATAAGAGGGTTCAACAAGCCGGAGAATAAAATCTGCAGCAAAGGAAATTTCCTTAAATGGGAAAAGCATAGACGTTTCGCTTTTATGGTGGCTTTCCTGGGGCTCCTGGTGTTCCCGAGGAAAGACGGGAATATCCATATAAAGATAGCAGGGGTTGTCAGCACTTTGCTTGCCCAGGCCAAAAGCACACTCGCGCCTATAATAATAGCTGCGATTTTTCGTGCTCTCACGATCTGCAGAGCCGGGGGAGACTTCTTTGAAGGGTGCAATCTGTTGTTGCAAATGTGGATGACCGAACACCTGTTCCACCGTCCCCAATTCATAAGCTATGGGTCAATAGAGAAAACTTGTATAGAGGAATTTTATACAAGGATTAAAGGGATCAACTTGCCTGAAGGGGTCGCAGGATAGATATCTTACTTTTAGTCCCTCACTGCTAGCCAAGTAGAATGGACGCTGGGATGGTTGCCTGTGGACGAGATCATATACATGCCAGCAACGGGGCCTTACTTCCTTCTGATGGATCTTAGGAACATCCAGCCTTATACCCCGTATCGGGTTTTGAGACAGCTTGGGAGGTGCCATATAGTGCCAAAAGACGCATATCTCAGTATTACAGTTGTTGAGATTGGACCGGATGGCCAGTTCCCTGAAGCAACAGTTCACAAAATTTGGAACGAATGTCAAATCCTAACAGAAAATACTTGTGTACGGGATCGGGCCAAAGGTGAAGTGTCACCGGGATACCTTGCTTGGTATAAAAGAGACCTTGAGTTCGAGAGGCTAGCCAAGAGGCCCCATATCCAAGATTTTGTCAAATCATCACAGGAACAGTGGGACTGGTTGGCTAAAGAACGCGAATACAGGGCTACAATAGGCAAACTGGAGAGGCAAGCCATAGATCTACAATTTGAAAAGGATGTTCAAGTCGCTGCGGATGAGGGAGAAAAGAAGAAGCTAATCCAAAAAAATGAGGCCCTTAAGGCTCAGATCCGAAAAATGAAAATAGCTGTCAGAAAACCAGAAAGGAGCCGGGCTGATCAAAAACTCATAAACGAACTAAAAAGGAAAGCCCGCAAATGCAAAGAGGACTTGGAAAGATCTGAAGCTAGCTTGGCAAGAGTCCGGGCCAGATGGACAAAGGGCGCAAAAGAGTGGGCACTTCATATGCAGCAGATGAAGATGGATTATGAGGGGAGCGTTGTCACACCTCCTTTTTCGATACACCCCGTAAGAGTATAAAGGAGTTTTTCCAATTAAAGAACAATCGGAACGAGATTTATTATTACAATTCAGAGTCGCCACTTGGGAGATTAATAGTGTCCCAAGTCACCGGTTGAATCCCGAACCCAGGAAATTATGACTCTGTTAATAGTCCGCGAACCATAAATTCGAGTAAGGAATTCTGTTAACCCGGGAGAAGGTGTTAGGCATTCTCGGATTCCGTGGTTCTAGCACGGCCGCTCAACTGTTGTATTTGATTTTATCTGATTTCAAAACATGTTCTAACTTATGTGCCTTTTATTAGTAACCCGCTTTTATTTTTATTTTAATAAGAATTGCAACGTCATGAAAATACGTCTCGAACCACGTCGCACCAGTGCATCCGTGGGTGTCAACACATTTCGACTCCGTTGAGATTTGGATTTGGGTCACATAAATGTGCACCCGTATTTAAGAAAGTAAGATTATTAACTAACGTGCCTAAAGTAATTCCGCATTTGTAATTTGCGAGGGCCATGAAATTTAGCTAAATGGCACGCCTCGGAATCTAAGGATCAATTCAATATTAATTAAAAACGAGGGCCATGCAATTATTATTTTTGTTCGGCACGGCACACCTCGAATCTACTCCACTAAACAAATTAAATATATTCATATTTAAAATTAATTCGAAATTTAATACCACAACTATGTCAGGGAAATCGTACCCCTAGTCACGATAATTTATTAAAAATGTGCATAAAAGTATACTAGCAGTTAAACTACTAAAGCAAATAATTACGAAAAAAAAATTATCTGAAGTTCAAATCACTATATTTAGTTATCAGCTACTACCAATTTGTCTTGGGAAATGCAAACCCATATTTTGCTTTTAAAATACAAAACCTCGTGATCAAGTTACTTCAATGTGCTACTACTTCAATTCAACATAATTAATTTGTTTTTTTATTTATTCAAAGTTCTAGGACAGATTTGTAACGCTTGGTTCAGAGGAAAAGAATAACAAAATTGAATAAAATAAACAAGGAAACCAACCGAGATAAAACAGATCAGTGTAGATTCAAACTTTATCAAAATATAATTTAAAGCTATTGATCTATAAAGAATGAAAAGAGCTGAACCTTAGTGCTGCATATTCTTCGACGACGAGTCGACGAAGAGAGTTTCCAAAGCAGCAAACCAAAAATGAGCTATTAACCCAGACCTCGAACCTCAACGGCAACTGGCCACGGATTCAAACTCTCAAAAATGGATCAGCACATTACTTAGGAGGCACGTTAAACTCAAACATGACAAAACATGGACGGAGCTGAAACGGAACCCATGAATAACGACCACGGACAACCTTGAAGCTCGCCGGAATTACCGAACCGAACCAAAATGATAGAAACTAAACTTCGGCTAGTTTTTGAGTTTCTTTGGGATTGATTTGGGGTTATACTGATCTAGTTTTAAAGGACGCCTGTTGGTAGTGAAACAACGGTAGAGTGAGCTCGTTTTATGGCGACCTAGGTTGAAGACGATGACTTCTGCTATGGTGTTTTGGAGTCGAGCTCGCTGGTTTCATTTCCGTTTGGTTGTTGATACTCAAGCTTAGGGTCTGTAGGATCGTGGTGTTCTCCTCCTTGTTTGGTGAAGAAGACCAAATTTCAGGTCGTAGACATGGAAATGGCTTACAACATGATTCTTGGGAGGCCATGGATCCATGACATGGATGCTGAAATTAAAGATACATCAAAAGCTAACGGATGGATCCAAGCAACCTAATTCAATCTTGATGTCCAACAATATGCGTTTAACCAATTCCGGGATCCAGATTTCCAAAGCCATCTTATCCAAAGTGTTTCAGAGTTCCAAGGAGACTCAAGGACTCCAGGCAATGCTTACACTCTGGATAACAATTAGAACAGAATAGTGCAAGTGTGGAATTGCCAGCCCTTAGGCATCCAAGTTCAGAGGGAGCTCCAGGGTCCCAAAGCATGGCCTACCAAAAGGGGGGCAGAACATAAAGAACTAAGAATGAGTGTAGAGTGAGGGGATTAGAGGAAACCAAAGCAAATGATGGTCATACCCAGCCATGGGTAAGACTGGCACGCCTCTGACCCTTTACTTAATTCAAACAAATAAAGAGCAGACTTTTCGAAGTCAGACAGGGGTCTGGGTGGTGATTAGGGCACCACCAGACCCTAGTCAAGGCTCAACACATAAAGGGATTAAGGGAATGGGACCTAATTTGAGTAAAGATTCAAGAGAAACTGGTCCCAGGTCAAGGACAGCAATAGGGTGCTAACCTCAGCCTAGAACCAATACTCACACATAAAAGGGGTTAAGGGAATGGGATCACATGAAAGCATTCACATAAGAAAAGCATAATAGCACTTTAAAGATGCAAAAAGCATGAAGAAAGGTTTAACAGACTAATGAATAGTCACATAACGCAAGAAAACATGTAGTGAGAGGTTATGTAAAAGGGAGAAGTAAACACATAGTTTTGGGAAACAGTATTTAAATTATAGAAACCTACCAGTTGCAAGTTCCAAATAACAGAATAAATAGAGCAGCAAAACAGCCAGAAACCCTTCAGCAAACACTTGAGGAAAACAAAAGAGATTCCAAAGTCTAGCCTTGGCTTTCAGCCGACTAGTCAAAACAATAGCACAAGTAAGAAGAGAGGGCTTTGAGTGTGTGTGTGTGTATTTTTTGAACTCAGTTGTTCGTCCCCCTTCTAAAGAAAAGAAGTAGGGCATTTATAGTTTGAAAACAGGTGGTAAGTAAGGCAAAATATAATTCAATACCAATAGAATCAATTAGAAGAAGGGAACTCCTTTAATTAAGGAATTCGAATTTGAATAGGAGAGAGCAGAGTTTTTTTTTAAGGAAAGAAAATCAAGAACACGTTGTGTAGTAAAGGGTAAATACATAGGAGAAGCTTTTAAAAATACACGGTTAGATAAATAAGGTAAGGGTAAAATCAATCAATCACATAGTAAATTAAGGAATTAAAGA
>MU711356.1:1290-15874 GCA_026770625.1 Nicotiana glauca | reverse complement strand
AAAATTCAGCAAGCAGGAGCCCACCTGAAGAACAAGGGAATATCTTTCAAAATTCAGCAAGCAGGAGCCCACCTGAAGAACAAGGGAATATCTTTTCAAATGTAGCAAGCAAGTACCCACCTGGAATACAAGGGAAGTATAATCCAAATTTTAGCCTTTAAAATTTTAATATTTGATAACATGATACGCCCATTCAACAGACTGGGCAGAAAAATTTTCTTTGTTTGTCTATTTTATTGCAATAAGGTACCCACCTGGAGAACAAGGGAATACTTTTCAAGCATCGCAAGCAAGAGCCCACCTGGAGAACAAGGGAATACATTTTCAAGCATCGCAATCAGGAGCCCACCTGGAGAACAACAGAATACATTTTCAAGCATCGCAATCAGGAGCCGCCTGGAGAACAAGGGAATACATTTTTCAAGCATCGCAAGCAGGAAGCCCACCTAGAGGACAAGGGAATACATTTCAAATTCAGCAATCAGGCACCCACCTGAAATACAAGGGAAGTATAATTCAAATTTTAGATTTCAATCTTTTAATATTTGACAACATGTTGTTCCCAGCCACCAAACTGGGGCAGAAAAATTTTCTTTGTTTGTCTATTTTGTTGCAAGCAGGAGCCCACCTGGATAACAAGGGAATAGTTTCCAAAGCTAGCAAGCAGGAGCCCACCTGAAAAATAAGGGGATACATTTCAAACGCAGCAGTCAGGCACCTACCTGAAGAATAAGGAATGTGTAATGAAAGTCTTATATTTCAAGTTTAATATTTGGTAACACAACTCGCCCAGTTATCAAACTGGGGCAGAAAATTTTCTTCGTTTTGTATGGTTGTTTGCAAGCAGGAGCCCACCTGAAGAATAAGGGAATATCTTTCAAAAATTTAGCAAGCAGGAGCCCACCTGAAGAACAAGGGAATATCTTTCAAAATTCAGCAAGCAGGAGCCCACCTGAAGAACAAGGGAATATTTTTGCAAATGCAGCAAGCAAGCACCCACCTGGAAAACAAGGGAAGTACAATCTAAATTTTAGCCTTATAAAATTTTAATATCTGATAACATGATACGCCCAGTCAACAGACTGGGGCAGAAAAATTTTCTTTGTTTGTCTATTTTGTTGCAATCAGGAACCCACCTGGAGAACAAGGGAATACATTTTCAAGCGTCGCAATCAGGAGCCCACCTGGAGAACAAGGGAATACCTTTTTCAAAGATCGCAAGCAGGAGCCCACCTGGAGAACAAGGGAATACCTTTCAAGCATCGTAAGCAGGAGTCCACCAGAAAAATGGACACATATTTCAAATTGAAGTAGTCGAGCATCATCAAGAGAAATGGCAGAACATCATCAAGGCAACAACAAGAATTTCATTGGAAGAACACAAGATACAAGTTCGAGACAACACAAGAGCAAGTTTGAAGACATAGATAGGATCTTTTATAATTCCTAGATCATAGCTTAGGCTAGCTTCTTTTTATCTTGACGGTGTAATAAGGAGGTCAACGAGCAGTAACAACGGCAATAGCAGTGGAATCACAGCTCCTGGTAGTCCTTGCTACCAGACACTCCTGAACTACGCTACATGATTCCCATTTAGCCCGGGATATGTAGGCAACCTCTGAAGCAGGGTGCGGTCAACCCTTTCAAAATGCTTCACACGGAATATGCGAACAGGCAAAAATCTCTCATTTCCGCTCACTTGTCTTTGCACGAAAACTCTTCGTATTTCCGGACAAAGAGGGGCAGCTGTGAGCACGTGATTTTTGCGCTAAGCAAAATTATTCCAAAAGTTTTAAATAATTGATTTCTTTATTTTTTGTGAATTTTGTTGACTTTTGTGTTAATTGGTTGCATATTAATTCATATTAAAAATACAAAATATGCACTTGTATTAGGAATTCAATTTCACATTTTTCTAGTATTAATTTATTTTAGAATAAAAATTAAAGAAAATCACAAAAAATAGTTTCTTTGAACTTTTAATTGTTAAATGTTGCATTTATATTTTAAAATAGAGTTTTGAGTAATTTTAGGAGTTAGGTAGTGTAATCTCGAATTTTATTAAAAATTGGTTATAATTTTTTACATTTTATAAAACCAGAAAAATGCAAGATAAAAATATAAAAAAATACATAAAATGGAAACTAAATACAAATAAAAGAAATGTTCAGGTCAGTAGCTTTGGGCTAAATCGAGCCCAGTACTCTTCAGAACACGCCACAGCCCAGTAGCCTTTTACCCGGTCCAGCCCCTCTATTTTCAAAACGACGCCGTTTAAGGCGTGGTGAATCTAAGCCATCCATTCACCTAATCCAAGGGTCTCAATTGTTTCCACCCTTTAATTAAAATGTTTGGACATTATGATATTAACCTAGTATATACTTCTAAGTCACCATCTTCACTGTCGCTCCCCACCATCGCCGCTACCGCCGGAAATCGCCATGCGGTGGCGTTTAATCTCCAAATGTTGCCAAAATCGTACCAGATATTCTCCTCGACCCCCTCATCACAAAAATCCATTCCTTATACATCAAACCCAACCAGAGCTCCATTAGTTCCAGAGCAGAGGTCCCCAAACCCTAGCGCGCCCACTTTCTCTGGTGGCGGCGCTGACCCCAAACCACCAATAAATGCACCATATAACATTTAGTTCTCCCCCTGATCCCTAATCTACCAATGCACCCCCCTCAAATCAACTAGAGCCCGTTCCGAATATGAGAGAGAAGGCAGAACCTCAAGGAGTCTGGGTTTGTTTAACTTTCCCGAGTCCCTGAGTTCAATATTGGGTTCAAGTCGCGTAAATAATGTGCTCGTTTATTCTTTAATAAGGACGAGCGATTACAATCTTCCGAGGCTCGAGTCGAGTTTTCCAATCTCTGTTCCGGATACTATAGGTAAGGTTTTTGGGTCCTTATTCATCATTTTTTTCTCTTAATAAATGACTTGTCTGTCAATTAGTCAATTTAGGACTAGTTAAACATTTTGTTTGTTTTCCCAATTTAGGACTAGTTAATTTCTCTTCTTGATATTGTTGTTTGTTTTCTCAATTCGATTGCATTTGATTTGGATTTAATTAACAATTAGTTAGATTTTGGTTTTATAGCCTGCCTGTTTAGTTGTAGTACGATTATGGATTAGTTAAAGTTTAGTAATTTATTTCATAATTAATTGTTAGTTTAGTGGTTGTTTGATCAATTGTTGGTTTGATAATATTGAATTCTTAAGGCATTTAGCCTGTTTGGATATAGCTGATTGGGATAAATTAGGGCAGTAATTCTGAGGGGAAGGTAGGGACATTTTGGGTATATCAAATAGGTTGATAGTAATTACAGCATAGTTAAATGGTAGTTTGGGCATAGGAAAAGGGTAGGTTTATTAGATTTGGTAATTTTTGAAATGAGGCAAGGGTAGTATAGGAATTGTAAGGGATATAGAACCTTCTAGAATAGACTCTAGTGTAGATTTTGGCTAAATAGATGCACTTACTTGTGAGACAAGTCAGAAATAGGGGGTAAAAATAGAAATAAATAGGGACTAATGTGTAAAAAGTAAAATTTGAAAATTTCCTCCCATTATATCTATAAATAGGCATTCATTTGCCTTGTCAAACAAGTTTGGCACCCCAAAATTCCTCCAAAAAATATCTGCCAAGTTTCAGATCTGAAAATTTAAATTTCATATCCCAATTTCCTCTTCTAGATCTGAATTCCTTCCAAAAAAATTCAAAAACATTAGAAAATCAACAGAAAAACTCCAAAAAAAAAAAGTAGAAATCCATTAAAAAGGCAGAAAATAGTATTGTTTCATCGAATTACTGAAATCATTTCAAGTTCTAATAGCTAATCCATATCTATTAGTTCATTTCCTAGTCATTTGAAGATATTATATTATTTTGCTCGATTTCAAATAATTTTGGGAGTCAATTGCATTGAATTTGATCATCTATGGAGCATGTTAAATGCTGAATCTGATCCTGGCTTTGAAAGTTGCTTTTTGGTCCAAATCTACTCCTACTCTGGCTGGTTGTGATTACTGTGTTCAAATCTGCTTGTTGACCTCCTTTTTCTTCATTCATTTGGCTTAATTTCAGGTATAAATTCGATTCTTATTTTGGTGAAGTTGTGAAAGGAATGTTGAAAATATAATACATGATTTTGTCTCCTGAATGATGTATAGTTGTTGCCTTATGCATATTTAGCTTCAGCATATTGAGTTTTCTCAAAAAATTTCCTACATGTATAATTGAGGATTATTCAAAATACTACAACTGCTTGAGTTATTACAGTAGTTAATTGCGATTGCTGCTTCCTCCATTTTGTTTGCAAAAATGAGCATTCTGTTTTGAATCACATATTTGTATTCCTTGTAGCAAAATCTCATTATATTCTCGGTTGTAGTGAAATATAGGACTGTCAGGACTACAAGAATTTTGTTTTGTATTCGTATGGCTATGAATTTAGCTTTAGCGTGAAGTATATTAATTGCTGAAACTTGAATTTAAGATGATTAGGGAATTGATTATGTTATGCTAGAATTGTTATTAGTTTTCAGATTCTAAGCCTTAAAGATAGTGATATATGTAGGGACCAATTAGTAGTACACAAATCTGTTATGCTTTGTAACAAGATCAGGACTATGCGGATTTGCATTTAACATCATTAGGTTTAGTCACAAGAAGTAGATGACTACTTAAGCTTGAAATCAGAAAGTAAATAAAAAGAAAACTGTGTTGCAATTATATTCTACTAGGCCTTAGTTTATCAAATTTTTCATTGGTTTTATTATATTGTAAGTAATGTTCTAACTCAAACACGTTTCATTGTTTAAACTCCCAAATATTAGAGTTGTGAATCCTATTGCAATTGCGATTAGCTGTATAGTTTGTAATTGGCGCGTTAATAGGCTTGCAGACACAGTTGGCCCATGTAGTTAAGTCTTGGACCCGCATTACCTGGGCAATACAATAATCCCTGCATACTTGGGCTAAAATTCAGGCCCAAAAGCATTGCTGAAGCTTGAGTGAAAATCAAGGGTCCGAGTATAGTGACACTTTAGAATAAATAATTAGGAATATGAAAAATTAATCCATAAATATGAAATTGGGTCTTGAGTTAGGTAGCGGGTTCAAGCTAAATTATCTTTTTGTTTGAATTCGGACTTGAATTCGAGATTCAAATTTATAATCATGGATTAATTGACCCTTAGAGACAAAACAAAAATAGAAAATTTAGTTACTTTAGTTGCCCTTTAATAATTAAAAGAGACGAGCCTCGCCAAATAAAATATACAATTGCGGGGCCATCATTAATTACTTAATTCAAAAATACTTAGTATTCGGGATGGTCCATTTAGCAAATTTCACGGTGTTCCCAAAAGATAACAATACGTTAGTCGCTTTAGGCGTGCTTTAAATAATTTTACCTTCCTAATACGGGTGTGCATTTCATACGACCCAAAATCCAAATCCGAAAACATTAAATAAGAATGTGTCGAAGATCCGGGTGCATTTCATGTGACGTGATCCGAAAATACATTCTTAAACGACGTTCACTTTATTAAATAAAATAATTAAAGAGGTAATTAATTCTAAAATTGCACAAATAGGATAACATGTATTAAAATCAAAACTTATCCAAATATAACAGTTGAGCGACCGTGCTAGAACCACGGAACTCGGGAGTACCTAACATCTTCTCCCGGGTTAACAGAATTCCTTATCCGGATTTCTAGTTTGCGACTGTAATACAGAGTCAAACCCTTTCCTCGATTCGGGATTCAAACCGGTGACTTGGGACACCATAAATCTCCCAAGTGGCGACTCTAAATCTTAATAAACAAATCCCGTTTCGATTGTCACTTCAAGTTGGAAATAACTCCTATTTATTTACGCCCGCACGAGGGTGTAGTAGGAAAAAGGAGGTGTGACACACGTAAGTCTGGTCTGCGGAGAGTTCAGATATGTAATTGTACAATATATATATATATATATATATATATATATATATATATATATATATATATATATATATATATATATATATATATATATATATATATATTGAAAGGGAAAACAGATAAGATAAAATTGAGGATGAATGTTTGCTCATTTATTGGACATCCAAGGGAACGAAAGGAGGTTTATTTTGTTTTCATAAATAAAAGAAGGTAATTGTCAGCACAAATACCGATTCTCTATAATAGGATTATTTAATAAACTATGTTCCTAGAAGTAAACTAGTTTTACAGGAACTAAGCAAAGAAAACAAATGAATAATCTGAAAATTCAAACGCTCAAGAACATACAACTCTATTTGTCGGAATTGACATTCCATTGCATTTAAGTAGTGGGGAAAACGTTAATAGACAAAAAGAAATTTACTACCTCCAAGTACTGGGAGTGATGTTGAGTAGAGAACACTACAGGAAGAAGTCGTTAATAATTCAATACCGCAAGTTATTAAAGATAATATTAGTAGTACTTCGTCGTAGTGGGAGAATAGTAAGGAAAAACATAGTTTGGTATGTACTCTTGGGAGAGTGTGACGACCCGACCCGTCGTCTCATGTGTTGTTGCTTCGTTTCCCCCATTTTATGCTTCTTCATGTTTCGTTATCGATATGTGGTGTGTTAGAGTTGACTTGGATTGGTTTTGATAAGAAATGAGACTCTTAGTCTCTTTAAGGAAAGTTTAAGTTGGAAAGGTCAACAGAATGTTGACTATTGAGTTAGAGGGATCGGATGTGATTTCTGGTGATTTGGTTAGCTTCGGGGGATGATTTGTGACTTAGGAGCGTGATCGGAATTTATTTTGGAGGCCCGGTGTAGAATTAGACTTGAATTGGCGAAGTTAGAATTTTGGCGAATTTCGGTTGATAGGTGAGATTTTGATCCGAGGATCGGAATGGAGTTCCGAGAGTTGCAGTAGCTTCGCTGGGTGATTTTAGATATGTCTGCAAATTTTCAGGTCATTCGGACATCGTTTGGTTAGGTTTTTGATCGAATGTGTGTTTCGGAAGCTTTTAAAGAACTTAGGCTTGAATCCGATGTAATTTGATGGTTTTAGTGTTGTTGGATGTGTTTTTATGATTGGAACAAGTTTGAATAACATTATAAGATGTGTTGGTAACTTTGGTTGAGGTCCCGGGGGCCTCGGGGTGATTTCGGGTGGCTAAGCGGAAGGAATTTAAAGTTAGAAATTGCAGGTTTTTAGGTTGCAGTAGGTGTTTCCGCATCTGTGAAAAGGAGGCCGCAGATGCGGTCTCGCAGAAGCGAGTTAGGTCTCGCAGGAGCGGAAATTGGAGCTAGGTCAAGTTTCGCAGAAGCGGAGAGTTGGGTCGCTTAAGCGGTCCCGCAGAAGCGATTTTGGACTGCAAAAGCGATTTTGGACCGCAGAAGCGGAAAGTCGCCTTAAGTGAAAGGTCCACATAAGCGGACGTTGACCGCATAAGTGGAAGGTGCAGAAGAGGGATTAGATCTGCAGAAGCGGAGATAACTGGCAGGTTAAGTGAGAAAATCTTCTTCGCAAAATTTTGAAAGAGTAACATTTTGGACTCCGAACCTTAAAAGCTTTGAGGCGATTTTGAAGAGGGTTTCGAGGGCTATTATTAGGTATGAACTCTTGGACATAGAGCTTGATTTTATGGTGTATAAACATGGATTTAGACTGAATAATTGAGGAATCAAAGGTCAAAAATGGTGGTTTAGGGCTTGAATTTAAGAGAGTTAAAAATGGGGATTTGAGGGATCAAATGGATCCCGATTTTGATGAATTTGATATGTATAGTCTCTTGGTGAGACGAGGAATCCGTTAAAGTTAGTTTTGTAAATTTTCGAGAAGTGGGCTCGGGGCTCGGGTTTTGCTAGTTTCGAGATTTCTACTATTTTTAGATTGTTTTCGATTGGGTATTGTCCCTTTAGCATATTGTGATGTATTCGCTCTGATTTTGGTTAGATTCGACGCGCATGGAGGCCAGTTCAAAGAGCAAAGGCGTTGCGAGCCAGAGATTTCACCGGTTTGAGGTGAGTAATACTTGTAAATGATATGAAACCCCAGATTTGCACATCATAGTGGTGTATTAAGGTGACTTGCACGCCGGATAACGAGCGTGGGGTAGAGCACCGTTAGGGATTGTGACTTGTTCCGTCCTGCTTAATGAAATAACTACCTAATTGATTGAAGCTTAGTTGATATCCTTATATAAATGGATTAATTGTCATGATTGGGCCTCGTGCCAACTAATTGAGACCTTTAGGGATTATTATCATTGTTTCCATGATACTTGGCATGTTAAATGATTTTAGTCCTGAGTTAAACACTGTTTTGAAATGTCCAGTCATACTTCTAAGGTTTTCAAAACTTAAATTACATATTTTAATGTTCGGAACTGAGAACTGTTATTTGAATATTGCCCTGGTGGCTTATGTGCATTTCTGGACTGAACATGGATCGGGCTGCACACCGCAGCAGTGTTATGTGTGCATCTCTGGACTGAGCATGGATCGGGCTGTGCGCCACAGTGGTGTGATATTGATATTGCGCTTGGGCTATAGGATCCCCTCCGGAGTCTGAACCCCCATAGTGAGCGCGGGTACCCAAATGGATCGGGTTGCGCGCCGCAACGGTCATATGCATTGCATTGCGTTCATGCATTGGTTCCTGTTTGTACTACGTGGCATGACATTCAGCACTCTCATATCATTGGCATTCATGCTATTTCTTGCACTATTACCAGATACCCTGGTGTTATTTGTAATGGAGTGTTGTGCCCGAGGGGCTGACTTATGTGCGGACTTGCACTATCTGATATGCATTCAATTGCTTGACTGTTGGGAAAAGAATATTTTCAAAAGAGGTTTTTAACTGAGCTAGATATTTTCTAAAGGATTTTCATGGAATTACTGTTTTCTCAAGGGTCTTACTGTCGTATATAGCATGATGGAGTGCTTACGTGATTTCTTACTGCCCGGTTATTATTTACTCTTATTACTCATTGAGTTGGAGTACTCACTTTACAACCTGCACCTAGTGTGCAGTTGCAAGTATTGTTCACCCGGTAGCGGGTTTTGAGCTGATTGAAGGTATCACTATTGTAGCGGAGTAAGGTGACTGCCAGCGTTCGCAACACCTGATTTTCCCTTCTTTGATTTTAAATTTGATTCATGTAAATTACAGACTCTGTAGTCGTGTTTAGGCTTCTTTAGATGCTCATGACTTGTGACAGACTGGTCGGGTTGTGTTGGGTGGTAAATGTCGGCTATTAATGCCATTAAGTCGTATTATTCATTCATTTATGTTTATTAATCATTAAAAGGGGGCATTGTTGTTCTGTTGGCTGGCCTTGTCTTTACGAGAGGCGCTATCACGACCGGATTTGGAAATTGGGTCGTGACAAGTTGGTATTCGAGCCTACGTTACTAGGTCTCACGAGTCATGAGCAGGTTTAGTAGAGTCTCGCGGATCGGTACGGAGACGTCTGTATTTATCCTCGAGAGGCTACAGAACCTTTAGGAAAACTTCACTTTCTTGGAATTCTTATCGTGCGTATTTGATTTAGCTTGAGATATAACTCTTGAAATTCCTTCCACACGTTTGTATGCGCACATGAGCGCTCAGTATTGTATGTACCTTGATGGCTTGTGATTCCCTGATCAAAGGGCGAGATGTGATCCTGTGAGTTCGATGTTGGGCCAGTATGGAGGACTTGAGGCCGGATCTTGCCTATGGCTTGAGCATTGAGGTGCTGATTGTGTGAGCAGGTGTTTTGAATGTATATGTTCGGTATTGTCGCTATTAGCCGGAATGGCAGTTTGGTATTCATGTGATGAGTATGTTAGTACTGCGGGATGTAATTATATGACTTGGTGTGACGAAGAAGTCTGCTAGATAATAGATGAACTACTAAGTGATTCGTTTCCTATTGTGGTTTGATGTGTAGCCCGAATATGGGCGCGTGAAGAATATTTTCGTATCTCCTAGTTGGAAAGTGAAGTGCATTGTGTGTGGCGATATGAGTTCAGACTCCGGAAGACTAAATGGCTGTGTTAGGTGTATGATGGTGGAAGGTGTGCTGAAATACTAAATTCAGGCGAAGTAGGTGGGTTATCTCCTGCGAAATGTTCTTAAGGGGTACGATTCTTATGTATATTGTTAGAAGATCTCATGTGTAATTGAAAGGTACATATTGTAATTTGAAAATTTTGGGTCGCTTCAGACAATGGACTCAGCTGATGTGGGGATGAATGTGAGGTTTGTAGAGGATTTCAGTATCCGAGAATCTGTGTTTTCATAAACAAGTAGATGATTTGAGTCTAATCTCACTATAATATTGTGGCATCATTATAGTAAAAGAATTACGGGTATTAAATGTGTCCTGATAGATGGCTTCGAGCCAAGTTGGGGAGGTTGTTGTTGATTTGCTGATCATACGGTTATGTGCTATGTTGTTTTCGTTTTGAGGTATGCTGGCGGATCAGTTATGGTTGCAGAAATTGAGCCGGGGATGGCATGTGTGAAGGAAAAAATTTTTTGATAAAGGTTATACGATGCTTCGTAGATGTGTGAAAATAATAGGATGTCTTGAGCAGTTGTTGATAAAGAATGCTCAGTGTATAGAGAAGGAAGATGGTTGTTTGTATTGGTATGAGATCATGTTCTACGGTGTCAGAGTGCTAATAAGGCACGAGTAATTCTGTTCGTTAAGTTAGATAATTTACAGTTGTGTAAGAGTGAATGACTCTCGAGAATGGTTTTATTGTGTCCAAGATTTGGCATGTAATAATCAGGTGTCTTAAGGTTGGGTATGTGGCTAGGGACTGTGTTTCTGTTAGGAAAGGATCAAGACTTGTGGTATTTTATGTTAATTATGGGATTTTATGTATCAGTATCTGGAAAGTAATGGTAACGAATTTCAAATTCGCAGGAAGTTCTTCAAGTAAAGTATTCTGGAACGTGGTATTTCTGGAAAGCATTGGGAGAGCATTCGGTGGCCTATGGGGCCTAGACAGTATGGTCTTATGTTCGAATCTCCTGTGGTGAGCCTTGTTTGAGGCATTGTGATGCTACAGCGAGGGAGAAATATCAAGTGGATGATGAACCAAAAGAGAAATTTGATAGACAGAATAGCTTGATAATAGACCGAATCGGCATGGCGAGGGTATGATTAATTCTTTGTATGTGTTCGAGGTAATGAGCTTTTACAGGTATTTGGCAGCAATGCTCTTGGGTTTTGACGGCTTGCTCAGCTTGGTTTAGATAGAAGGATTGAGTCCTGGCAGTTTAGCTTGTACAAATGGAGTTGGCAGAGATGTTCTTGTTGGGTTTTACTATGGTTTGAAGATAAGTATATTTCCTATGGGTATGCGAAACATGGAGTGTGCAATGATTTTTCTTCTAAATGGGATCAATGAAAGTTCTTGACTAGTTGAGTGTGTTGATGTCTGCGGCGCGGAAGGGAGATAAAAGTTCTTATGTTATCCGAGTGTGGTATGGTATATGTGATATGTTATGGGGGATTGGGATTTGTGTGTGTAAGGCTCGGTTCAATTCGGAAAGGAAAGTCATCAAATTCTTAAGCAGCACAGGCAGCTACAGGTGATTTAAGAATCGATCTTCAGATGATTAGGGTGCATGATCCTCATATGACTAAGGAAATGATGTTGCTAATCATAGTGATTTGACGAGAGTATATGTCTCGAAAGAAGGGTAATGTGATTAGAATGGTGATACTTTGGTAGTATTGCGACACTTTCTTGCTAGATCGACTGCTGATATCTTAGTGTGTTTGATGGCACAAAAAAATTTTAAAATATCTTCGAAGAATGACTGGGTACTCGAGGTGTAATATGTATTATACTGCAGAATTTGGGATTAGGTATAGTAATTTGTGTGCTATGTGGAGCTGGAGGCTGGGAGTTCTCATGTTCAAGCTATATAGTGGTTGTGGAGAGTGCGTACTAGTACCGTTTAGCGGCTATTGGGGTTTGGAGACCCGAGTGGACCTTTCTTTGCTTGGTATATTAGATTGTGTATATGATGTTGAGTTGTAGACTGGTTATCGCAATGTGGGTTATTCTATACTATTGTTTTATGGGCTATGTCGGAAAATGCCACCGGTTGCGTGGCGAGGTGCATCAGATTATGTTATAGCAGAGTGGTTGGTATTCCAAAGATCAGTGGACGGCTGGGAAGGATTGCTTTCCTTAATTGGGTCATTGTGACGGATGTCAGTATAGAGGTTTCTACCATTGATTCGGTTCCGGTATTGAGGGACCTTTCAGATGCATTCCTTATGGTCGGGCATTTCGCCGGGTGAGACTATGGATTTCAGTATTTATTTGGTGCCGGGCACCGTATCGTACGGCTCCGGCATGAGTTATAGTAGTGGAAGAAGCAACTTCAGGCTTCTTGGTAATGAGTTTGTTGGTAAGCTGATTGGATATGTTTTTAGCTTGAGTTAGCTTGGTTGGACCTGAGGTGTATTGTTGAGGGATAGGTTGAATCTATCATTATTGAGCTTGTTAGGGATCTGGAGAGATCTATGAGTTGCTTTTCTGTGCTGTGAGGCGTTATGAATTTCAGACTGTGGGCACGTATAGTGCGGTACTATCGAGATTCATTATGTTGAGTTTTGTAGCTTACAACGCTATAGTAGATATCATTATGCACTCAGTATGCTTACGACCGATGCTCGGTATTTTGTTATAATGAGCAAATTTGGCTCGATGTGCATCTCCCTATGTGAGATATTTGTGTGGATCGGGTGGCACGCCGCCACATGTATGTTATCTGGATTGGGTTGCACACCGCAACAATGTGATGTTGAGAATAGTTTTCCATATGTTACTTGGTATGTCTTGCTTTCTGGTTTCTGAGTAGTTTGAGTTACAGCTCTTTTGTTGGAGTCATTTGTCATGATTCGAGTATGTTCAGACCGGCCATCATTGGTGCGTGGATTATGCAAGTTGGGGCTTAGGCCTGTGATGAGGTGTCATATCACCAGAGTGGTGCGTTGAATTCGAGGTGATCGTTGGAGTCATTAATAAATGCGAACAGATGTGATTTCAGCTGATTAGAGGGTTTATATTGAGGTTTGGCCCGGAAATTTGGTGTGGTATTAGTCAATAAGGAAGTGGCTTCATGTATGGGTGACCTGAGGAATTGTTACGATTTATTGCGTGTTTTATTTATCATTAGCAGTATATGAAAGTGATGGAATAAGACTTTAGCTAATAAGAGGTTCCTATCGGTAATTGAGTATTGGGGGCAACTGCTGTGAATAGTGACTATCGTTTCGAGTGTTGGATTGTGTGGTATATTGCATGATTTCACCTGAGGTTCCAGGCATGGTTTATTACAGCTGGTTCGAGTTTATTCTGAATATTAACGTGAGATTCTGATTTTGAGTATGATTTCAGAAAGTGCAATGTGGTCCTACAATTTATGGCCTAGATGGACTGTGAAATTTCAGTGGAGCTGTATTATAGGACCTATGTAATATAGGGTGACGAGGGATCAACCCGGGTATATACTTGGTAAGGTCATTTAGCTATTGGTTGGCTTCTAGGACAACTCTGGGTACGCTCGAGGATGAGAGTTTGTTTAAGTTGGGGACGATGTGACGCCCGACCTGTCGTCTCATGTGTTGTTGCTTCGTTTCCCCCATTTTATGCTTCTTCATGTTTCGTTATCAGTATGTGGTGTGTTAGAGTTGACTTGGATTGGTTTTGATAAGAAATGAGACACTTAGTCTCTTTAAGGAAAGCTTAAGTTGGAAAGGTCAATTGAATGTTTACTATTGAGTTATAGGGCTCGGATGTGATTTCCAGTGATTTGGCTAGCTTTGGGAGATGATTTGTGACTTAGGAGCGTGATCGGAATTGATTTTGGAGGCCCGGTGTAGAATTAGTCTTGAATTGGCGCAGTTAGAATTTTGGCGAATTCCGGTTCATAGGTGAGATTTTGATCCGAGGGTCGGAATGGAGTTCTGAGAGTTGCAGTAGCTTCGTTGGGTGATTTTGGATATGTGTGCAAATTTTTAGGTCATTCGGAATCGTTTGGTTGGGTTTTTGATCAAATGTGTGTTTCGGAAGCTTTTAAATAACTTAGGCTTGAATCCGATGTAATTTGATGGTTTTAATGTTGTTGGATGTGTTTTTATGATTGGTAGAAGTTTTAATAATGTTATAAGATGTGTTGGTAACTTTGGTTGAGGTTCCGGGGGCCTTGGGGTGATTTCGGGTGGCTAAGTGGAAGGAATTTGAAGTTAGAAATTGCATGTTTTTGGGTTGCAGCAGGTGTTTCCGCATCTGCCGAAAGGAGGCCGCAGGTGCGGTCTCGCAGGAGCGGAAATTGGAGCCGGGTCAACTTCCGCAGAAGCGGAGAGTTGGGTCGCTTAAGCGGTCCCGCAGAAGCGATTTTTGACCGTAGAAGCGGAAAGTCGCCTTAAGTGAAAGGTCCGCATAAGCGGACGTTGACTGTCACACCTCCATTCGGCTCGCCCCGACCCCGAGGGGCAAAAGCGGGCGAACGGGGAGTTTTTCCAATTAAAGTGACAATATTCGAAGCGGGATTATTTTTGTTTATTTC
>MU711350.1:15201-30845 GCA_026770625.1 Nicotiana glauca | reverse complement strand
CTGAGTTGGGTTGTATATATATTGTTAATCAACGTCATTTAAGCTGTATTTTCTATTCGATATGTTTAAGAATTGATAAAAAGGCAATATGGGTTAGTTGGCTGGCCTTGTCTTCACGAGAGGCGCCATCACGACCAGGTTCAAGAATATGGGTCGTGACACTTAGGGAGCATGTTGAGCTAATTGACCTCACTTTACCTGTTGAAATCACACTCTCGGTAAACCATAATATGAACCGGTCTTAGCAATTTGCACTCTGAATAGGGAATGCTTGGGGTTGTAAACCCTGTCTTAGCTAAGTGGGCCCGAGAGGCCAAGTCTATATTGACTGAGAGGGGTCAAGGACCCCATCGTGAGGGTATTTGATATACACCGGATCGGGCTGCATGCCACAGCAGTATATACATATACATATATGGATCAGACTGCACGCTGTAGTAGTATATTATATGGATCGGACTGCATGCCGCAGTGATATAGTATATGGATCGGATTGCATGCCGCAGTATTATAGCGCTTGGGCTGTAGGAGCCCCTCCGGAGTCTGCACACTCCCAGTGAGCGCAGTCGACTATGATTATTGGATCGGGCTTCGCGCCACAGCAGTATATATTATTATTGGATCGGGCTATGCGCCGCAGCAGTATATATTATTATTGGATCGGGCTGCACGCCGCAGCAGTATTTTGTACGGATCGGGCTGCGCACCGCAGCAGCGTTGGTAAATTGCCAGACTTTGAGAGATTTTCACCTGTTTTCCCTACTCAGTTGTTGTTTACTGCCTTTACTGTTGGTTATAGAAGTGTGTAGTGTTTCTACGAGAATTCTTACTTTCAGTTGTTATTTATTGCTATTACTCACTGAGTCGGAGTACTCACTTTACTCCCTGCACCTTGTGTGCAGATACAGGGATCCCGGAGGCTTAGCTGAGTTTGTTGCTGCTGCCTAGTTCATTGTCGGAGTCATCGAGGTAGCTGCCTGGCATCCGCAGGACCCTATTTCTCCTTTTGCCTTTCTTTTACTTCCGCATCTAGACTTTCATATGTATAGGATGTTGCTCAGTTGTATCTAGAGGCTCTGACTCGTGACGCCAGATCTGATAGGGGCTGTATTGATATTATTGTGGTTTCCGCACTGTTTTTATTGTTACCACAGTTTGAGTTTTGCTTAACTGACATTTTAAATTCAAATAACAGATAAGGGGCTTTGTATTTTGGGTTGAGAGTGTTCGAATGGTCGGGTTTGCCTAACAAGGTGTTGGGCACCATGACGACCGGGGTTTGGGTCGTGACACATATGTTATGTCATCTGTTTTGCATGAATTTCAATTCAGAGAGTGAGTTAATTTTTCCTATTTTGAGTTCCTAAATATTCTTGAATATTTTTTTGAGAGGAACTAGTCTATATTAGTTTTGGGAGGGCACATGATTTGTAAAAGCAAGGAAAAATTTTGACCCTTATGTTAGAGTAAGTAAGCAAGTTATGAAAATGCGTAGCACTTGTGAATCTTGTCTTGAGGTTAAAATATTATGAATAGGTACTTAAGTGTCCGCATGTGTTGTTAGAGAAATTGTTTGATAAAAAGGTCGTCCATATGTGAAGTGTATGTTAATTGCTCGAGGACAAGCAATGGTTTAAGTGTGGGGTGTTGATCATAGGATAGAAACTCGTGTTTTAGTCGTTGTAACAACACTTTAATTGTTGCATTTTATAAGGGTTTGAGCTTAAATAATAATAAATTGTACTAAATTCATGCTTTATGCCTTGAAGGAAGCGATTTCGACTTAAGAATTAACTTTGGGATGAATTTGATTAATTTGGGGCTTTGAAGTATGAGTAAAAGCTAAATAAATCAAGTCGGAATCGTGTTTGTGGGTCGTATAGCAAGCCCGGATAGAAAAACAAAAGAAAAGGTGAAGAGGCAGAGAAATTTGCACTGCCGCTCCGTGCGGGGCGCCACGGCAGTGCAAATTCCAGCAAAAATTGTTTTTCACCGTTGAAAAGTATTTTGTCTCTGACCAATCCATGTACGTGTCGCATGGGGCATCGCACAGGGCACCGCGGGTGTGTAAAAATCGCCGAACTATTCTATTTTGGTCTTAAAAGGGCATAAGTCAAAACCCATTCTTACACGAGTTAAAAGGGTAAAGCAACCATTATTGAGGGGAGAGATCTAATTTTAGAGAGAATGAGAAGAGGAGATTCATCTTGAAGGAAAAAATCAAGAGGAACAACACTTGGGAGCAAGGATTAAAAGAGTTTTTCTAAACTTTCTTCTAGTATTTATATATTTTATGTTTAAGACTCATATTGTAGATGTTTGTATGAATATGAGTGGCTAAAAACCCAAATATTCTGGGTTCATGGGTGTTAGATGATTATGTTGTTTGAAGCTTAAATTGATGATCTTGAATTTATCGTTATGGGTTGTTTATTTGATTCTGCCATTAATTATTTTACTACATAGTTAACAGTGAAATACTATTTATGAATCTTGAGTTAAACTTGAAAAAGGAAATTCTTGATTGCATATAGAATAAAATAGAACAAGATCTTGATCCTAGGCATCAGGTGAAAGATTCGTGATTAGGATAGAAATATACTTAATTGCCTTGTTTGTTTGAAAAATATGAATTGTAAATGCATTCTAGTTAATATTAATGCTATAGAAATATAGGTATTAATTTAACTTGAATAGGTGCATAATAATTCGACTGATTCTTATGGGTATTATTAATCCTATAATCAATAACACAGATAATTCAATAAATCATTCTTAAGCTAAGAGCATAGCATGATCTCTAGCAAGCTCATGACCCTGGAATATCTTTTTTATTAATTGTTAAAAGAAAATTGCATAAGTGGCGTAGTAAACTTTGTGTTGTATTATTGTTTGATTACTAGTTAAATTGTATATTGGTTATTTATGTATTTTGTGATGAATTAGCTTGATTTGCTAATTGTTTGAGTTTGCATCAGTCGATAAGTTGATCATAATTCCTCATGGGAACGATACTTTACTTATTACTATATTACTTGACGATCCTGTACACTTGCGTGAGTGTTTTGGTCGCAATAATAGTGATTATGCTCTGCTACTTCTCTAACAAGGACGAGGGATTAGAGTTCACCATCAATCACCTTATCCGATTATATCAGCCTCAGCTTTTTTTAGGGTTGATCAAGCTCCAACGTCGATCGAGCAAAGCCTTCTTTTCTAGTAATGACGAGGATAAGGACCGAGGTTGGATGAGTTGGTTTATCTGAATGAGGACCAAGGATGTCATCCCTGAGGGGAAAATGTCGTTCCCAGAGAAATAGAAGCCCAATCGTAAGTGAAATCTGTTTCCCAATATCTTCTTATATTCCATTTCCGCATTTTGTAATGACTTTACCTTTTTTGTAGATATTGCTTGGATGCCCCATGCGATCCTCGACCTCAAAGACTGGGTCTGGAAATTAGTTGTGACCTCCTCGTATAACGAACGCAAATGACATGACTTATCGAGGGGCAAATGGGAGGCCAAACATCACGGTAAGTTCTTCTCCTAGGTCTTTGATGCTTTCCTTTTTATTGTAGGTGTTATCTTACTTGTGCTTATTTTTTATTTATGCAGGCATTGGAGATGTCTCTAAAATGAGGCCAGCCCCGCCCGGGGAAGAGACCAAGTCCCCGATTCAAAAATCAAGAAAAGATAACAAGAGAAAAAGGGCTTCGAAACCCGAAGACCCCCAAGATAATAGGGCACGTCCTCAAAGGCAAAGGAGAAAACACATTCAAGTCGACATAGATTCAATCCATCAACTCAATGACAAAAAAGAGGACGAGGTTGAATAATAGGCATTAGTGAACCGAACTAGGAAGCCAATTGAGGCCGTCAAGCCCTCGGAACCGGAAACCCTACCTCGTGAAGAGGAGACTCAAATAAAAACTCAAGCAAAGCCCTAGAATCACTTGATATTAAGATCATTTCCCCGCCTTCAACAAGTGTACCAAAAGGGGCAAGTACCGAGACCCTCGAGGCTGAACAGAGTGCCCTGAGCGACTTGCTTGGGGCCATAACAATAGGTCACTCCCCTCCTCTACCATCTTATTCCGAGGAGGCAATAAAGGAAGCTCAAGCTCTGGGAACGCTCGATCCGAGCAGAGTCCCCGGTGAAGAAGATCCTTTTCGGGATCGCTTTACTGGTGTCGATGATGACGCTAACCTCAATGATGCATCTACCCTATTTGAAGAGGCTCTCTTGGGTAAGCATTAGCTCTTATCGTTGCAATTTTTTCACCCCCTTTCATGCTAACTGATATATCTTTTCCTATTTAGGCCATTAGCAGGTTTAGGGCCGAGCTGAGACAACGTGACACCGAGCTCAAGAAGTCCTCGGATGAAGGGAAGGCCCTGAGGCTCCTTTGCTACCAAAAGGATGAGGAGCTCAAGAACCTTCGGGCAGACTTGTCCAAAGCTCGTCAAAATGAGGCCGAGTTAGATAAGTAGTTAACCATTATTTTACAAGAGTGTGTTCTACTTTACCCGACTGTGGAGGCTAACACTTCAGTGTCTTAGATGCAGCGAAAATTGGAGATGATCGGGGAACTTTGAGGGGAGGTCAATCAAGTTAATGCCGACTTCAATCACTGGAAGGAAAACATAGACCGGCTTGCTGCTGAGAAAGAGGCTGCTCTAGCCAAACTGGCCTCAGCTGAGACCCAGCTTCGGGGTGTCAAAGTGAAAAATCTGGCCCAGGCCAAGAAGATCGATGAGCTCGAGGCCGAACTTTCCACAGAGGTTGTTGAAGCCAGGGCCGAGGTTGAGAAGACGAAGGCCACGACTGATAATATTGTTGTTATATGCTTAAAGGATGTCGAGGCTGCTCAAATGGAGCTAAGGGAAGCCTCCAATCGAGAGAAATGGATCAGTAATTTGGCCAAGTGCCAATCCCGGAGGGAGACCCTCGAAGAGATCCATGCTCGAGGTTTCGACCTTACCAATGATATAGCCCAAGAAAAAGTGCTTGAAATCGGTGAAAAGTTCCTCATCTCCTCCGACGATGATGATGTTGAAGGAATCCAGAGCGGTTCCGATAATGAAGTTGGGCCCGAAGAGGAAGCTGCTCTCGAGGGAGAGACCAACCCTGGACATAGATAGGATTTTTCTTTCTTTCAGTATTGTTCTTTTTTGTAAGACCATTTCATTAGTCTCTTGTATATATTATTTTTGTAAGTATATATAAAAGAAGAATGTCCTTGATTGTTTTATTGATATTTCCTGCCTTTTAAAATTCTTGTAATGATTTCATTGTTTTTAATTGTGTGTTTGAGATTTTATTTCAAATGTTTTCTTCGAAATTGCCATGGTCGAGTTCGAATAAGTTCGAACTTTGGGACATAGACCCTTATGCACCCGCGCCGAATAATGACGAGTCACCGAGCCATAATCAAGCTATTATTTATTTAGGCTTGGGATAATCGAACCCTTGGGTTCAGATCGGGTGAAAACAAAGTCTCGAAACCAATGTGCATCGCCCTTACGATCTTTAGATTGGGCCATTATAGCCTCTAAGAAATGGCTATTATTTTCCCTTTTTGGCTTAGAAAACTTAGTAAAAATTCATTTATGCCTTGGCATGCATTTTTAACCCATTGGGTTTTCTGAGGGTTCGGTGTCGATCGGAACCCTTTGTTTTTAGTGCCTTAGCACAAGTTTGTATTTGGATAATTTGATACCTCTTAAGGTTTTTTGAGGGCTAATTTTATCAAAGCCCTTTAATTATTTTGCCGAGGGTAGCCTTTATTTAACCGGTTTTTGAGAATCCGAAGGCCTGTTTTTATTGCAAAATTCGGATGTCTCCGAGCCGCGTTGTTTAAGTTGTAGCCTTTAATATGGTCGTAGCCTTCGGGTATATCTCTTGGACTTGTTTCCCGATAATATTTCAAACTTGTTCGAAACGCCAGTCCTCGAGTTTGATGTCCTTGGGCTTTACGATGAGGGATGCCTCTTTGAGGTCTTACGAATTTGAGTTTAGACGTGATTATTGTCGATGGCAGTCCCCGAGTACTCAAGGTGTATTTGCATTTTAGCCCTTGAGTCGTTTCTCACAGAATCACAAGTATGGAGTTCGTATAGTAGCAAATTTCTTTGAGACACAAAGGGTTTTGATATAAAAAGAATGCTTCTTTGAATAATTCATACATACGTACATGTTTTACCATCGGGTTCAACTATTCTATATGGACATGGCTCATCTAACCGTTTGTTTTATTACAAAGTTTTTCAATCGAGGCCCTCTTTCGCGTGAAGTATTTTCCTCAAAAATATAACCTCCGAGGCTGATGCCCCCCAGTATTTGAGGTTGCTCAAAAAGAAGCCTCGAATACTGCTGAATTATCCTTAGGTAGCATATAGTTGTTTCCTCGTTAAAAACCTCACCAGAAAAACCCATTTGGGATAAAACCCGATCTAAAGGAAAAAGAGTGCAACACATGCTTTAAAACATAAGGTCTTTGTGTAAAGGGGTTATCTTCGATGTCTTTGATCGAAGATCTACAATGAGTTAGTCTTAAATATAAATGGAAAAATGGATAAACCTATACCTTAACAATAATATTATTTGAGTAGTGATACATTCCAATTGTTTGGTAATTCTTCGCCTTCCATCGTACTAAGTTTGTATGATCCTTTTTCGATAACTTTGATGACTCGGTACGATCCTTCCCAATTTGGGCCTAGTTTCCCTTCGTTTGGGTCTCTAGTATTGAGGGTGACTATCTGTAGGACTAAGCCCCCAATTCCGAAGTGCCAAAGTTTGGTCCTTCTATTATAATATCTCTCAATTCTTTGTTTTTGCGTGGCCATCCGAATAGGTGTAGCTTCTCATTTTTCATCAAATAGCTTGAGGCTGGCATTTATATCCTCATGATTTGATTCTTTCGATGCATTTCGAATTTCAAGCTGGGTTCCCCGGCCTTGACTGGAATCAAGGCCTCAGAGTCGTATACTAAAGAGAACGGGATTTCCCCCGTGCTAGACTTCAACATCGTTTGATATACCCAAAGAACCTCTGATAGAACTTCTCACCATTTTCCTTTTGCATCGTTCAACCTTTTTCTTAAGTTTTGAATGATAAATTTGTTTATTGATTCGGCCTATCCGTTCCCGCTCAGGTGGTACGGTGTTGATAAGATCCACTTTATTTTGTGTGCTTCGAGAAACTCTATTACCTTGTTGCCAATGAATTGCTTCCTGTTGTCGCATACAATTTCGATAGGTATCCCGAATCGACACACGATGTGGTCCCAGATAAAGTCAATAACTTCTTTTTCTCTTACCTTCTCGAAGCCTTGTGTTTCCACCCATTTAGAAAAGTAGTCAATCATAAACAAAATGAATTTAGCTTTACTTGGGGATATTGGTAGAGGGTCGACGATGTCTATTCCCCATTTCATGAAAAGCCACAGGATAGGACAAAGTGAAGTTTCTCTCCGGGCTGGTGAATTATTGGTGTGAACCTTTGACATCTATCACATCTTTTAATGAACTCCTTAGTGTATTTTTCCATGCTAACCTAGTAATACCCTACTGTAATAGTTTTGCGAATCAAAGACTCGGCGACGGGGTGGTTTCCATAAGTGTATTCGTGAATTTACCATAGAACATAATATGTGTCCCTCGGTCCTAAACATACCGCTAATGGCCCATCGAAGGTCCTCCTGTATAATGTTCCATCTTCTTCCAATATGAACCTAGCAGCTTTGGTTCGTAGAGCCCTTGATTCTTTATGATCTGCTGGGAGCTTTCCATTTCTCAAATATTTGATATACTTATTTCTCCAATCCCAAGTCAAACTTGTAGAATTTATACACTACAAGAAAAACAGCCTTTAAGGAAGGGAAATCTGGTCCCTAAAAGTAAAAATCTGGTCCTAAAAGGGTAAATAACGATGGGAAAAGGCTGGTCGCAACCTGTCGTAATAGCCTCCGTCGCTAAATGTCAATAAGGATGGGTCTTAATATCTGGTCGTTAAATCACTTAAGAGACGAGCAAAAAAACTGGTCTTGAAATACATTTAGCAACCAGATTTCTCGTCCTTAGTAAGCGACGAAAAAATATTTATTTTCGTCGTGAAATCGTTTTAGCGACCAACTGTATCTGGTCCTAAATTGCCTTTTAGGGACGGATAGAAAACCTGGACGTGAATAACATTTAGAGACTACATTTGTCGTCCCTAATAGACGATGAAATATATATATATATATATATATATATTCCCTTCGTTAAATCTTTTTAGCGACCAACACCAACTGGTCCTAAATTATCTATTAGAGACCGACAAAACATCTTGTCGTTAAACCATTTTCGCGACCAACCTTTAATTGGTCCTAGATTATTTTTAGAGACGACGTCCCTATTTAAAATAATTTTGTAATTTAGCAAAATATTCATGGTCTATTAATAACCATGAGTAGTCCTAAAAGCTCAATGCAATAAAAAGTAATTTTTATCAATAAATATTAAATTGTTATCGAAAAATCTAGATATAAAAAGATAAGATATCAAGTTCAAATCCCATGATGATGTTACTTTCTATGTTTTCTCAACACCTCAACAAAAAAAACTTAGCTAGACTATGATATCAAGTTTTGCATAACATTTTTAGCAAAATAATAATGAGCTTGTGCATCTTCTAAGCTTGCATCTTGACTTGTAGCTTCAATCTTCAAAACCTGTAAGTACAAAAGATTAAAAAAAATGATAAACAACTATTGATAAAATAACATTTATAATTTAAAATGAGCAATAGTTAAATTGCTTACCCCAAAAGCAGTCTAAATTCACGAGGTGTTATCCAGCAACATCAATAAGGCTACACGAATATAAGAAAAATTAATTAGAAAAGCTTTGGAATGGTTAATCTTACTTTGGTTTGATAAATTCCAGTACGACAATTCGAGATTTATCATTCAAGATACCAGCTATTACGAATAGACAACATCACTAGGCTAATTTCTAGCTTGACCAAGAGCCTGGGAAGTTCAGTTCAGTTCAGGCATTCAGGTTGTGAAAACTCAGTCAATGACAAAATACTACTGTTTCATCATTACAGTCATTTCAAACTTCAAAGATCCTAACTTAGGAAATTGTTGTATTTGGCAGACATCTAATGTTGTAACTGAGCATCAAAAATTTACTTTCTAACATAATTTTCCTAGGGAGAAAGACAAAATGTTAAAATGCAATAATTGGTGAGGTTCATTTTATCCTAATTATTGATGAAAGTGATACTACATGATTGGCAGTGCTCATATGGACACAGTTTTTACCAAAGGACATATTCACTGTGTTTTTAATCACTTGGACACTTGATAGGAGAGGTCTCTTTCGCATTCTCCTTTTCCCTATCTAATTTCCTTATATCTTCTGAACTTTTGGGTAGACTTATCATAAATTTTCATGCAGGATTTACTAATGCAGAAGCCAGCAACCATTGTATTTCTATCCTTGAGAAGGCACATTGTCTGCACATTACTCATTAAGGGCACCCCAAACTTTAATGTACTAACCAATAGTTTCCCTTGGACCTATGCCTTCTTCTTTGTAGAGTCGGATCTAGCATATTGACACTATGTTCAATTAAACCCATAATGTTGTGAATGCAACTAGTGGGATCAATGAGTTTGAGCAGACTCAAAATCTAATAGCTGATCAGGCTTTTGCTGGTGCTCAAACAGCTAATCGACTCAGAGTTGGGCAACAGGAATTTAAGCCAGCTTATGATCCTAAAATACGTACTGCTACTGTCGGAGTAACTAAGGTGGAGGAAGCTAAGAAGATCACTATTTCTATTTGTAATCTATCAGATGTGGCTCATACTTCTGGAGTTAAAGCGTGGTCAGTTGTATCACCCAACAAAAGGGCTTCTGCAGATCATAAAAAGTAGGTCGTTACTGCAGCTGAGAGGGATTCAAATGTGAACCAACTATTCCATTGAATGCAACAAGGATTTTTGCTTGTAATGCTTTAGAATCTGCTACTGTTAGGAAAGTTATTGTCCCAGTTATTTCTATTTTTATCAACTAGTTTGGTTGATATAGTTGCCCTTAAAGGTGCATCAACTAGGCCACCAAATACAGCACTGTTACGATCCCCAACAACCTATAAGATATGGACATGAGAGAGACATAACTAGAATCCCGTACCAGGTTTAATAATCTGTAAGCCTGACGTCTTAATGACTACATCCACAATTCATAGTGACAGAAAAGAAAAAGAAACCAGACACAGGAATGCTTTTAACTTCAATAATGCAAAAAGAGATAGAGCGCTCAGACTCATATAGAAAGAGCAACCAGCTATAATAACAAACTAAAGTGACAAATTTACTGCCCTTTGACTTCGAAAAATGGCACACAGCGAACTTCAGAGATGTTTCCAGCTCATGATCTATTTAATGCTTAACCCAGAAATCTTGAGTTCCAGAAATCAGAAGGAATAAATTACCAAATTATGAGTTTATCAGCCAAGATTGACTATATGCAAATGTTGAATAGAAATTAAAAAGTTGGGTATATAGTGACTAACTTGGTCAGCAAACAGAAATAGTGGTCATTCAGTTGAAACAGGCGATGTCGTCGCAAGCGGGACATGTGATTGTTGAGCAGTGAATTACTCTCTCATTTTCCTCATTTCTTTCATCTCATCTTCTAAGGTAGACAAGCGCTCATTCAAGGATTTGTTTTCCTCATTCAAAGATTTTTTTCTTCTCGAATTGAACGTAGCGCGGACAGTAATTCAGCCTTTGAAGAAGTTCCACCTTTCAAGTCTTTCGCCTTCACTCCACCCCCAAATCCAAACACATGGCTACGAGCTTGAGGTCCACAATATTTTTCTACAATCTCTATGCTAGGTAGAGATGGATCAGCTTGAACTATTTCTTTGATTTGAGCCTACAAAATATATAAAAACACATTTAAAATCTGAATCCACCATAATTTCAAGTAATTTACATATTCAATTTACCAAACATACATGTTTTTCAATTACTTCAGGTTCAAAAAGCTTGTTATCTTTCTTACGGGTCTCAAAGAAAATTATTGCCAAATCCGGTGGGTTGCCATCTTTTCCGCCCTTTACATCAAAGGAAAATCAAAGTTTTAGGAAAACATAACAGCTCGTAAATATTTTTCTTAGGAAAATCGAAGTTTTATGATAATACCTTTTGATAAATGATCTCACGAATAGGCTTGCTACCAGTATGATGCAGCATCTTCAATTTAGCTCGATTTGCTGCATTCCTGTTGGTTCTCGCCTATATTTTTGAAACATTACGTGAATATGAATGTGGAGTTTGAATTCATTCTGTTGATCTAAGCCTTTTATAGCTTCATCGTAGTTCCAAATTATTAAATCACTAGGCATACCTGAAAACTTTCTGAAGAAAAATGTTCCTTTACTAACCACTCTCATTCTTTCTTGTCTACTCCTTGTGGAATATTCTTAAGAGCCTGTTGGATTGGCTTATCCTTCACATATTTTGCATGTAAGTGTCCTCTCCATTTGTTCCATAACTCTTTCATCCATCCGAAGATATGTTCACGATGATCATTCATGTCAACACTCTCAAATTTATCCTACAATATTCAAAACATGAGTTAGAGTTAAATATCAGTTTTAGTAAATAATCATGATATTGTGTTAGGAGCACATTAAACTGAATCTGTCGCATTTTGGTACTCTGTTAGGAGTACATAATCTTGTATAGACACCAGTACAAGGCATAGGCATAAAGGAACAGATAACAGGAGTCGGTTGTATTTACATGTTTATAAGATTGTCACCTACATGTTCAATTAAGTTTGTTATTTTAGTTTTACTTTACTGCTATTTTTGAATATATGTGACCTTGGGATGCATAACTGTTTCCTCCAGATTATAGGGCTAGCAGCAAAAAAAGGCAAATAATGTTTGGATCCAATTTTTCGCCTTTTCGATGAATAAAGCTCTTGTGTGTCAGGCTTTGAATTATTAACTGATCTGCTTCAGTGTGAAGTTTAGGTTCAATGGTGGTTGTTTCTAGATGTCTGAGTTATAAAAGGTCANAATTCCCCCCCCCCCCATATGCATCTTATCCTCCTTCAAAATGCATTTCCTAATTTTGTGGTATTTTTTTACCTTCGAAAATATAATCTGGAAATTTGTAAAGTAGAACTTTAGTTGCCTAGGCACCAGCAGTATCCTAAGCTGAACAGGAACAGATAGTGAACCATAAAGATAAAATCCCTGAGCAAAGAGTACAGGGGATTTGCAGGTTTGTAAGTTTGAGATTGTCATAATTTGTTATATCATTTACTTCACCGCAGAAGATTCTTTTTATGTTGATAGGGATTCCCATTCATCCCTAACTGATCATTTTTAGTTTCTTAAATGCTTGTAGTCCACATACTTAAGCCATTCATTCCTAACTGATTCCTAAGCATTCAGCAATATCCTTGTGTGTTCTATGATAATAGAACACACAAGGCATATGCATAGGCTATAAAGTAACAGATATGGTTGCTTTATATGGTTGAGCTTTCTCTCCCTCTTATTTCATCAAAGAGATTGCTGATATTTTTTTAGCACGTCTCAAGGAGAGGTCCTTTGTCCCTCATGTGAGTCATTCCGATGCATGTTTCGCATATATATATATATATATATATATGAGATGGGTGAAGAAGAGTCAAATCGGTTGTAACATTTTTTTTTTGTTGGTATCTTATAAATCACTTGAGAAGACATAAGAAAGTCCTAGCTAAGAGAACTTTTGCTTCTACTATTACAGTACTAACAGAATATTTTTTTATAAACTCAACAAATTTAAAACCAGACCAGTTTCTTCATTTTTTTCCCTATACTGAATCAAATTAAAAACTCTACATCTTTAGGCAAAACCAAATCGAAGCAGGTAATCCCAAATTCAAGGAATAAGAGGGTCCATTCATCCATACTATTCATAAGATGGAAATGAAGAATTGGTGGAAATTCAAATCATTTGCAAAATAGAAAAAGCTAAAGTAACAAGGAGCATGACTTCAGGTGCTTCCTTACAACAGCCAGCCTCTTGACACAGGGAGCTTCTAAGTACATAGCATACATATTCTACTCTATATCTCTTGCTGAACCATGCTACACCCATTTCCAGAATTTCATGTTTAACATGAAGAACAAGTGAAGTCCAGTCAAAGATGAGGAAAGGGTTATTGAATTTATGAACAATGGTGAATTTTAAGTACAGCATGATGTAGTTCGGGTCCCTTCTGCTGGTCTATCTACAAGAACCATTCCTACTGGATTTTGGGCAGGTTGAGCTCTAGGCATTCATCCCTAACTGATCATTTTTAGTTTCTTAAATGCTTGTAGTCCACATACTTAAGTCATTCATTCCTAACTGATTCCTAAGCATTCAGCAGTATCCTTGTATGTTCTATGATAATAGAATACACAAGGCATATGTATATACTATAAAGTAACACATAGTGAACCACAATGCATAGGCACCAGCAGTTTGTGCCTCTAATGAGAAGGAACTATTGCCGCACGACGTTCAAGAAGTCTAGCTAGATAAGAGCTATACAGACAGAATTACAAAGTCATATACCTTCATCAAACTTGGTAATCTTCAAAATGTTCATTACAGTTTAATTTATAGTTACATTAGTTGTTTTAGGTACAGAGAAACAATCTGTTTTAAGACTGAAGTTTAGGCAATAAGGTGTAGGTTTAACTGTATCTTCTGTTCTTTTTTGCATGGTTTGGTCTGGCTCACAGATACTATCATTGGCAACAGTAGGAAGCAATATGTGGATACAAGAACACAGGCAACAGTAGGAAGCAATATGTGGATACAAGAACACAAGCAATATGTGTAAATAGGAACACATGTATTCAACTAAATAATATGCATCTTCACTGTATAAATATCTTGCTTACCTCAATAGCTGCCCACATGTGATTCAGCTTTTCTTCCTTAATATCATTCCACGATGATACTCCCAACGGACACATATTACGGTCACGACCGATTCTTCCCAAGTGCCTCGAAAACAATTTGCTATTTGTTCCAACTGTTCGATTATTGTAAAAGGTTACTTTCAGCTTTTGTCCAACTTCAAGTGATGCAACTTCTTTGCACTTGTTCCTCCCTCGAACTCTCTTTACCTTTCCAGGATTAGATGAAGAACCTACAGCTGCATAATATGGTAAAAAGTATAGCAATAAAATTCAGTTCTATAAATTAAAAACATATAGATTCAAAATATCATACCTGTTTCAGTTGCTTGAGAGTGTTGCATAACTTGATCAGTAGATGGAGGCAATGAAATATTGGTTTGCATATGCTCTTTCTCAAGAACCAAAGAGTTTTTATCCATTGTTCGCATNTTTTAGTTTGGCATTTAATTTAAGCAATATATGCTATTAAAAATACCAGAGATTTGGAAAAACTTACTTGCTTCATTTTTTGGGTATATTGCTTAACTTGATCAGTAGATGGAGGCAATGGAATATCAATTTGCATATACTCTTTCTCAAGAACGATAGAGTTTTTATGTATCGTTCCCGTTCCTTGACTAGCAGACATGGTAGAGCTTTTAAGCCCTTGTCCTCGTCCCTTCCCAATAGCACCTGGCGAAACGAAATCATATTACTAATATTTAAACATTAAAATTTAGTTGTACACATTAAAAATAGTAGATTTAAAATATCTTACTTGTTTCAATTGTTTGGATGTATTGCTTAACAAGATCACTAGATTGAGGAAATAAATTCTTAATTGGCATATTCTTTTTCTCAACCAAAGATCTAAGCCCTCGTCCTCGTCCTTGTCCCTTTCTTATAGCACCCGGTGGGACGAACACATATTTGGTTGTACTCTTCATAGTTGATTCCACCTCATTTTCAGTCTTTGATGGTTTCATATTGAACCTGCAAAGAGCCAAAAGTAAAAAATAGTTAGACAACGTGTGACAATATAGTATTGAAAGAAATCATGCCATCAGTATATGTAACAATGAATATGCTAATTCATAAATAGATATTTCACCTCATCGGTTCTTTTTCGTTTCTTTTGTGAAGGATTTCCTAAGTCTACAATATCATCATCCATTTGTTTTACTATCTCATAGGAATCACGAGGTTGAGTCTTTCTCACTACATGCCAACCTTTGTTGGAGTTATCAATAGCATAAAACACTTGAGATATTTGCTCCGCTAAAATAAAAGGCTCATTTGTTTTCAAAAATCTCACTGGATTAACACTCACGAAGTCATACTCATCTTTTTTAACTCCCTTTATTTTATCATACACATCAAACCAATTACATCGAAGTAAAATCACTCTTCTATCCATGAGAAATTGCAATTCAATCACATCTGTTAAAATTCCATAGTAATCAACGTTCTCACTATCTTTATCATTCTCGCCAACTACAACAACACCACAATTTTGAGTCCTTAAATTTTTATCATAGTCTTCTACATGAAATCTATATCCATTAACAATGTAACCATTACAATGTGTAGTATATTGGGTAGGACCACGTGAAAGTGAGAGCAGATCTTCCATGATCCGACTATCATCTCCTTTATGCAATTGTGCAACCTATCAATAAGATTA
>MU711346.1:0-28121 GCA_026770625.1 Nicotiana glauca | reverse complement strand
ATCAACCTCCTTAATTAAACCATTTCACAATCTCTACAACCAACACAACCTAGGTTAGGCACTTATGGTTCTTCCGCCATCATCCCATGAGTTCTAATGTATATATCATACATAAATAATCACCATAGAGTAGTTAAAGATGATAGACAAACCTCTCGTAGACCAAATCTTGAAAGACAACTTTGGGGTGTTCTTGAGATTTTGAAAAAATCCTATGAAATCCAATCAAAATCATGTTGTAACTAGTGATTGAGAAGTGAAACCACCATGAAAACACACTTAAAAACTTACCTTAGGAGTGCAATTGGATGCCTTGGTCGGATTGGGGGTGTTGGGGAAGCCCTAGGCTTGAGAAATAACTCAAGTTCTGTCATTTCCCGTCCTTAGGTATATTTAGAGGCCCTCTACTAGTGCGGTCGCGCATTTGGGCGCGCTAGTTTGCCCAGTGTTTTGTCTTGGGCGCGCTAGTGACACATGCCCAGTAAAATCGTCATAACTTTCTGTATACAACTCCAATGACGAACGGTTTGTTGCGTTGGAAACTGACTCAAAGCGCTTTAATTTGATTGGTTGTGGATCACAAAAATCCTTATATGACGGGAGATATGATCGTTTAAAGTGAGGTCTTGTGCACACTCATTTACAATTTCGTCTATTATGAGATTTTCCAACTTCAAAAGTTCCCGTTAGCCATCCGAAATCACCCTGAGGTCCCCGGGACCTCAACCAAAAGTGCAAACCTATCCTAAAACATCATATGAACTGGTTCCAATCATAAAAACACATCCAACAACACAGAAATCACCAATTCACAACGGATTCATGCCTAAGAACTTTGAAACTTCTAACTTCCACATTCGATGCCGAAACACGTCAAAACTAGTCCGAATGACCTCAAATTTTGCAGACAAGTCCAAAATGACACAAAGAAGCTACAGAAACTCTCAGAATTCCATTCAGACTTCCGGATCAAAATATCGCCTATCAACCGGAAATCGCAAAAATACTAACTTCGCCAAAATAGGCTAACTCCTTCACCGGGCCCCCAAAATTACTTCCGATTGCGCTCCTAAGCCTTAAATCATCCCTCGAAGCTAATCGAATCATCAAAAATCAATTCCGAGCGCTCTAACTCACAAGTCAACATCCCGTTGACTTTTCCAAACTAATTCTTCCTTAAAGAGACTAATTGTCCCATTTCCTACCAAACTCGACCCGAATCATCACAAATTCACCAAGTACATATATTGAAACATGAAGAAGCATATAACGGGGAAATCGGGACAGAAACACATGAGACGACGGGTCGGGTCGTCACATAAACAGAGTCATATAATGATAGTTGAGGGCAAATGAGAAATAGAAAGATAAAAAAGGAAAAAAGAAAAAAGAGGGTGAAGTGTGAAAATAAAGCAAGTGGGGTCTAGTTATATTTTTGTTACATTTTATTAAGAAAAAGACCAAAAAGAAAAAAAACATGAAAAATTTAAAGGATTTTGCATTTTTATCATCTTTCAAAAATCAAAAATCAAAAAAGAGGAAAAAGAAAATCCAAAAAAAGTTTGCATATTTCATCATTTTCAAGGAAAAGACAAAAAATATTTTCTTTAAGTTAGTTGTTTTGTTTAATTTTTCAACTGTATCCAATCTGTCCGAACTACGCATACCTGATTCTCGTCTTTCGAGGCGTGATACGTAGTCAACCCACATAGGGTCCGGTCTTCATAATAAATCTTAGGTTCTTGGCTTTGCGGGGTCTTAGCCAAATTTTGCACTCTTAGCCATCTTTTGGCTAAATAAGTTATTTTGCAAAAAAAAAAAAAATTGCAATCATGTCTTGCATGTGTCTAATCGGGAGTGTTATTATCTCACATGGTGATGGTTTAAGTGTTCTCATACAGGTATAGATTTACGTACCGGAGCTGGAGCTTGACCGAGCCTATGACATCTAGCCAGGATCACTCATTCAAAATATGGATTAAAAGAAGATTTTCTTTTCTTTTGTGTTTTGAGTCGGTTTTTTTAATTTTATTTTACGCCATCTTTTACCTTTTAGTTTTGAATAGTAATGACGAGTTTTATCATTATTATTGAATTTTCTATTTTTGCATTTGAAAAGGTGTGTAATAAATCAAAAATTAAGAAAAAAGAGAATTGCATTTTATATTTCCGTTACGAAATTTTTCTTAGAATACTAATTGTAGATATAAAAAATATATATATTTTTGAGGTGGTTTTTCTTTTAGGTAACTAATATCTAGGACTTAAATTATTTTTATATTTCCTTTAGTATATTAAGACTAAAAATTCAAAAAGAAAAAAAAGAAAATTTTTTTTAGAACCTTGTTAAAAGTTTTATTTAAGGTATTAATCTCAAAAATTCAAAAAAAGATTTTCTTTCGAGGTGTTTCTTTGGGAAATTAGTGAAAAATAAAAAAATAAAAGTTCTTTTCATTAGAACCTTAGGATATTGTACATAGACAATAAAAATACTTTATCTGTTGTTTGTCATTAGAATTTCTTCTTTAGATAATCAAAATTGAAATCCAAAAAAAAATATTTTGTTTTATCTTTTGCATTGTTTGTTTCGAAATATTGCGTCAGGATATCAAATAAAAATTTTCAAAATAATGTTTCTATGGTTTATTCTTTAGATTCACTACTTTAAAAAGAAAACAAACAAAAGGAAAAAAGAATTAAAAAATATTTTTCCCTTCTAGGATAGAGTATTTATTTCAAAAGAAAAAAGAAACAAAAAAAAGCATGCTCGTTAAGCTTGAGTTTAGAATAGGTCATAAACATTAAGTCTAGAAAATTCCAAAAAAAAGGATTTGCTTCTTTTATTTCTCTTTTCTCATCAGAGTAGTCAGTAAACAAAAAAAAAAGAAATTGTTAGTTTGTTTACTTTTTCTCGATCTTCCAGAATTACGCAAAGATCTGATTCATGGAGGGACAAGGGAATACATTTCAAGTTTCAGCAGTCAGGCGCCCACCTGGAGAACAAGGGAAGTGCAATTCAAATTTTAGCTTTTAATTTTTAATATTTGATAACATGTTGTACCCAGTTACCAAACTAGAGCAGAAAATTTTCTCTGTTTGTTTATTTTGTTGCAATCAGGAACCCACCTGGAGAACGAGGGAATACTTTTCAAGTTCAGAAATCAGGAGCCCACCTAGAGAACAAGGGAATACTTTTCAAGCTTCAGCAGTCAGGCGCCCACCTGGAGAACAAGGGAAGTGCAATTCAAATTTTAGCTTTTAATTTTTAATATTTGATAACATGTTGTACCCAGTTACCAAACTAGAGCAGAAAATTTTCTCTGTTTGTTTATTTTGTTGCAATCAGGAACCCACCTGGAGTACGAGGGAATACTTTTCAAGTTCAGAAATCAGGAGCCCACCTGGAGAACAAGGGAATAATTTTCAAGTTCAGCAATCAGGAGCCCACCTGGAGAACAAGGGAATAATTTTCAAGTTCAGCAATCAGGAGCCCACCTGGAGAACAAGGGAATAATTTTCAAGTTCAGCAATCAGGAGCCCACCTGGAGAACAAGGGAATAATTTTCAAGTTCAGCAATCAGGAGCCCACCTGGAGAACAAGGGAATAATTTTCAAGTTCAGCAATCAGGAGCCCACCTGGAGAACAAGGGAATAATTTTCAAGTTCAGCAATCAGGAGCCCACCTGGAGAACAAGGGAATAATTTTCAAGTTCAGCAATCAGGAGCCCACCTGGAGAACAAGGGAATAATTTTCAAGTTCAGCAATCAGGAGCCCACCTGGAGAACAAGGGAATAATTTTCAAGTTCAGCAATCAGGAGCCCACCTGGAGAACAAGGGAATAATTTTCAAGTTCAGCAATCAGGAGCCCACCTGGAGAACAAGGGAATAATTTTCAAGTTCAGCAATCAGGAGCCCACCTGGAGAACAAGGGAATAATTTTCAAGTTCAGCAATCAGGAGCCCACCTGGAGAACAAGGGAATAATTTTCAAGTTCAGCAATCAGGAGCCCACCTGGAGAACAAGGGAATAATTTTCAAGTTCAGCAATCAGGAGCCCACCTGGAGAACAAGGGAATAATTTTCAAGTTCAGCAATCAGGAGCCCACCTGGAGAACAAGGGAATAATTTTCAAGTTCAGCAATCAGGAGCCCACCTGGAGAACAAGGGAATAATTTTCAAGTTCAGCAATCAGGAGCCCACCTGGAGAACAAGGGAATAATTTTCAAGTTCAGCAATCAGGAGCCCACCTGGAGAACAAGGGAATAATTTTCAAGTTCAGCAATCAGGAGCCCACCTGGAGAACAAGGGAATAATTTTCAAGTTCAGCAATCAGGAGCCCACCTGGAGAACAAGGGAATAATTTTCAAGTTCAGCAATCAGGAGCCCACCTGGAGAACAAGGGAATAATTTTCAAGTTCAGCAATCAGGAGCCCACCTGGAGAACAAGGGAATAATTTTCAAGTTCAGCAATCAGGAGCCCACCTGGAGAACAAGGGAATAATTTTCAAGTTCAGCAATCAGGAGCCCACCTGGAGAACAAGGGAATAATTTTCAAGTTCAGCAATCAGGAGCCCACCTGGAGAACAAGGGAATAATTTTCAAGTTCAGCAATCAGGAGCCCACCTGGAGAACAAGGGAATAATTTTCAAGTTCAGCAATCAGGAGCCCACCTGGAGAACAAGGGAATAATTTTCAAGTTCAGCAATCAGGAGCCCACCTGGAGAACAAGGGAATAATTTTCAAGTTCAGCAATCAGGAGCCCACCTGGAGAACAAGGGAATAATTTTCAAGTTCAGCAATCAGGAGCCCACCTGGAGAACAAGGGAATAATTTTCAAGTTCAGCAATCAGGAGCCCACCTGGAGAACAAGGGAATAATTTTCAAGTTCAGCAATCAGGAGCCCACCTGGAGAACAAGGGAATAATTTTCAAGTTCAGCAATCAGGAGCCCACCTGGAGAACAAGGGAATAATTTTCAAGTTCAGCAATCAGGAGCCCACCTGGAGAACAAGGGAATAATTTTCAAGTTCAGCAATCAGGAGCCCACCTGGAGAACAAGGGAATAATTTTCAAGTTCAGCAATCAGGAGCCCACCTGGAGAACAAGGGAATAATTTTCAAGTTCAGCAATCAGGAGCCCACCTGGAGAACAAGGGAATAATTTTCAAGTTCAGCAATCAGGAGCCCACCTGGAGAACAAGGGAATAATTTTCAAGTTCAGCAATCAGGAGCCCACCTGGAGAACAAGGGAATACTTTTCAAGATTCAGCAATCAGGCGCCCACATGGAGAACAAGGGAAGTACTATGCAAATTTTAGCTTTTAATTTTAATATTTGATAACATGATGTGCCCAGTCACCAAACTGGGGCAGAATATTTTGTTTGTTTGTTTATTTTGTTGCAGTCAGGAGCCCACCTGGAGAACAAGGGAATACTTTTCAAGCTTCAGCAATCAGGCGCCCACCTGGAGAACAAGGGAAGTGCAATTTAAATTTTAGCTTTTAATTTTTAATATTTGATAACATGTTGTACCCATCCACCAAACTGGGGCAGAAAATTTTCTTTGTTTTTTATTTTGTTGCAGTCAGGAGCCCACCTGGAGAACAAGGGAATACTTTCAAGCGTCAGCAGTCAGGATCCCGCCTGGAGAATAGAGGCATATATTCCAAATTTCAGCGGTCAAGCATCACCTGGAGAAAGGGAAAACACTTCAGAGTGCAATTCAAGTCAGCAACAAAAGAGGCTTGTAGAAAGAATGCGAGCAACAGTCCGAGATGATCAGCGGAAGTTAGTTACAATCCAAAATAACAAAAGAAGAGGAGAAACAAAAGAAGGAAAAGTGAATCCAAATGCAGAAGTAGAGAATGATGTGAATTGCTTAAGACATGATTGGAGTCACAAGCGTGGTGTGGTGTCCAGGTCTGGTCTGAAAAGCTGAAGAAGAATGAATTCGCACCTGCAACTAGCAAGCGTCAAGGTTCAGATTCAAAGTCTGCATGAAGAACCAGTCAAGACTCAAGATTACGCTTCACAAGACTTATAGATAGGAATCTTATAACTCGTAGTTGACAGGCTTAGCTAGTCTTTTTCATTTATTTTGATTTTTGATGTAATAACAGGACCGCGGACCGGAACCTTGGCAGAACGGCACCTCGCTCAGCTCTCAACCTCAGTACTCCATCACCTCATTCACTTCTGAACTACACGTGGCCTGATTCCTTTATAGCCAAGGATATGTAGGCAGCTCAGATACCAGGGCTCGGTCACATTCTTCTTTCTTTTGGTCTCCTTAAATAAGGGTCGGGTCAAAAACCTGTCTAGTCATTCTTTGTCTGAAAACTCTTCGCGTTTCCAGTCAAAGAGGGGCAGCTGTTGACATGTGATTTTTGACCCTCCCCGAAATTTTACCCATTTTTAGCATGTAAATATTTAATTTAGGCCTAATATAACTATTTCAACTATTTTTGACTTCTTTACTTTATTTTCATCATAAAAATGAAAAAATACAAAAATGGTTGCATATTACTCTATTTTAATCATGTATCAGATAGTTTTAGAGAAATATGTTCCTTTGAACCTATTTTTATTTTAATATAACCTTGAAAAAAAACCAAAAAAAAAATAATAATAGGACCTTATTTTTTATCTTTATATAATTTCGAAAATACAAAAATAGTCTCATTAATGTTTTGTAGTCATTTTAATCTTTAAAAAATACAAAAATAGTACTTTATATTTTATCCTTATATAAAAACAAAAATTACAAAAAATATAGTTTCATTAATATTTTGGAGTTACTTTAATCTTGAAAATACCCAAAAAATAGTTTGGTTTTAATTGTCAATCTCATTTTAACAGTTATTTTGCCTACGTAGGATTAATTAAATAAGATCATGTTTCTATTCTCGGTTGCGGGGAAAGAATAACACTTAGGTTCAAACGACCCATTTTTAGGCCCAAAATTCGGACCTACCCCATAACAACCCAAGCCCAATACCCAAAACCAAGCCCAATACCCTAAAACCCTAAACTAACCTAGACCTATAAATACACTACTAACTATTCAGCCAAAAAAGGAGGGGGGCAATTTTTTTGGAAAAACACACACGCATACATTGAAGACTTGATCTTCTTCATGAGAAGAACACAAAACTAAAACCCTAGCCTCCATGCCCTAAACCAGCCACCCCCTTCCGTCGTCACACCACCAGCCAACCGCCAGCACCAACCATCCACGACCCTTATCTCCTTCACCATAATAGTAGCCCCGTTGTCACGAACCAGCTCGCGTCCGCCATTGACGAGCACCGGCTGCTGCGTTCACCTCCAGCCAAACCTCCCTGACCAGTCCACCCTTGCCACCATCGTTAACCACCCTCATGACCACCTTCATCCCGTCGCTACCCAGACCACCACTAACGAACCACCATCTCCTTCGCTGCTTCACCTATCCAAATGACCCTCAGCTTCATCGCCATTCTTCAGCCAAGCACAAATGACCCTTCCTCCTCTATTCTTCCGCCAGACCTTGACACCAAACGAACCCACCATCAGCAACCACCAATGAGTCCATCCGTGAATTCCGTTCGTAAATCTCGTTTACGGCCTCTGCTTCGTTTCTTCATTCGAGTTTGTGAGATCGACGTTTGAGTTTTATTTTGACGAGGTTTTGAGGTTCCCGTTCAAGGTCACCGATTCCGGTCGAGATTTGAAGTGCAATTGAGGTGCTATTATCGGATTCTGTTTCTAGTTCATCTTTGACTAACGTCGTTGCTGTATCAACATTATTTGTGGTAAACATTTGATTCTTAGAATTTTATTTATTTATTTTTCTTCTCATTTATGTTTCTGAAATTGTGTGTTAACCTTCATAAACAATTGCTTGGATTCTATAGTTACATTGTTGCAGCAAAGTATGTGATTAGTGTCTTTTTATTTTGGTTTTGTTTTTATAGTGCTATAGTTATATAAATTATATGACATCTAAATTTGTCGTTTAACGAAAAACTTCATGAAGCGTTCTCGTGATTGAAGTAATCGTTTGTATGTTCATGTATTCTTAGTACAGTAGTTGCTATATTAGAATTATTGAGTCTTTAATTTAGAACATAGAATATGAATTGGTTTTGAGTTGTTGGGTTTGGTTATATGAATTGGAATTGAGACAGACATTTAGAATAACAGAACTAGTAATTAATTTAGACGAGAAACAGGAGCTTGTCTCCTTGTGTTTTGATTAACAAATCGATAAGGTTTTTGATTTAGTTGAAAATAATTTTACTTCATATTTGCATGTTATAGTATTTCAATTTCATTTTCCATGTGTTTTCTTTTGCATCATGTGTATTTTTAATATTTTCTTCATTCTTGTATTTATTCATTTAAAGGTGAGCTTCAGTTTGCAGTGTGGTAACACTTGCGCTGTTTTGCCTTTTGCTTTTGACATTAACATGTAGTAAAACTGTGCGTCTCATTTTATATGGATATGCCTATATGAACCTTTCATGGGAATAATCTCAAATTGGTCTTAAGAACAATTTAGAACATCGTAGTCTGCTTTGGTTAAGTAGAAATCCTTTTAATTGAGGTGTGCCGCGCCAAATAAAATTTCAATTGCGTGGCCCTCATTTTTTCTTTATCGATCCTTAGAATCTGAGGCATGCCATTTAGTAAATTGCATGGCCCTCGCAAATTGCAAATACGAAACTACTTTAGGCACGATGGTTTAATAATCTTACCTTCTTAAACTTGGGTGCACATTTATGTGACCCAAATCCAAATCCCAACGAAGTTAAAATATGTCAAAAATCACGGATGCATTTATATGACGTGGTTCGAGACGTATTTTAGCGACGTTGCAATCTTCCTTAATAAAAATAATAGTAAAAGCGGTTAAAAGCTAAAATTACACATAGGCGAAAACTTGTTTTAAAATCAGATAATTAAGCTGAATAAAATAGTGAGCGACCGTGCTAGAACCACAAAACCCGGGAATGCCTAACACCTTCTCCCGGGTTAACAGAATTCCTTACTCGGATTTCTGATTCACGGACTGTTAAATAGAGTCATATTTTCCTCGATTCGGGATTCAACCGGTGGCTTGGGACACCATAAATCTCCCAAGCGGCGACTCTGAATCTTTGATAACGAATCCCGTTTCGAGTGTCACTTCAAGTTGAAAATAACTCCCTTTATTACACCCTTGCGGGTGTAGTAAGAAAAAAGGAGGTGTGACACCTAACATACTTCACGTATTACATTAAGGCAAATTGAGCAAATAGGCAATTAAGTCTACTAAACATACTTTTCTAAACTAACAATAGGCTAAAAACACAAGTAAATGAAGTAGGAGAGAGGGAATTCAATTGAAGTACTTAAAGAAAAATCAGATTTTTCAACAATTAGCTCAAGTACGCTCTCATCACCTTACGTAAGAGGCATTTCAATTACCACGACAATAATCCTAAGGGGAAAGGTCCCCCACACAAGGTTACACAAGTCACTTACCTTGAATAAAGCTCAAATCAACCCGAAACTACGCTTTTGCCACGAGTATACGACTCCAAATGGCCCAAATCTATTAAATTCATTTGCATAATGTAAATAACACTTCAAGCAACTAATTCTATAATTAAATTCTAAGTTAATGCATGAAATTAGCTAAAATAACCAAAATGCCCCTCGGGCCCACATCTCGGAATCGGGTATATTTTTAGAATCCTCACATCACACGAGTCTATTCATATAAGAATCTCTCAAATCAGATGTCAAAAACCCAATCAAAGCCCAATCTCTTGGTCTAAGAACTTTTTCCCAAATTTCTACCGAAATTTTGAAATTAAAGGATGAATTTAGGTGAAGATTCATAGAATGTAGTCTAAACCGAGTAAGAATCACTTAACCAAGTCGCCCAGGTGAATATCCCTTCAAAAATCATGATCTCCTGAGCTCCCAAGTCCAAAATATAAGTTAAGGTCTAAACCCTCGATTTTGGGTTTTAAATTCTGTTCAGGTCATTTGTGAATCGTGATCGCAAGAAATCATTTGCGATCGCGAAGAGTAAAAGTGAAGGGCTCCAAAAAATGGCCTACACGAACACGATAGGAAGCACGCAATTGCAGAAGAGAAAAAAGACAGCTTACACGTTCGCGGTGAAATCCACGCGAACGCGAAGAGGAAAATGGCTACTAAGCCACCGACTTAGTTTCTACTATGTGAATGCGAAGAATGGGATGTGAACACGAAGAAGGAGGGAATAGACTTTCGCGATCGCAAAACAACTAACATGATCGCATAGAACAAAATGATCACCCTCTTGAATTACTCTACGCGAACGCGGAGGAAGGGTTGCGATCGCACTAAAGGAAACCAGATACCAACAATTCAGCAATTCAACAAGTTCCAAAGATTATTCGTTGAGCATCCGAAACATACTCGAGGTCCCTGGGACCTCAACCAAACCTACCTACCCACCCTAAAACATCACCCAAACTTGTTCCAACCTTCAGAACGCTAAAATAACATCAAAACACCTATTTTTCATCGGATTTAACCTTAAGAATTTCAAAAACTCTAAAAACATATTTTCGATCAAAAAGACTACCAAACCTCATCCAAATGACATGAAACTTTGCACGCACATCCCAAATGACATAACGGAACTATTGAAACTCTCGAAATTTCATTCCGACCCTCAGATCAAAATCTCACTATCAAACCGGAAACTTCAAAAATTTGACCTTTCGGCATTTCAAGCCTAAATTAGCTATGGACCTCCAAAACACAATCCGACCATGCCCCTAAACTCAAAATCACCTAATGGAGCTAACAGAACCATTGGATTTCCATTCCAAGGCCATCTTTATACTGTTCCAACTACGGTCAATTTTCTAACACTTAAGCTCTCATTTAGGGACTAAGTGTCCAAAAACTCTCTGAAACTCAAAACTGAACATCCTGGCAAATTAAAATAGCAGAAATAAACTTGGCGGAAGCAGTTAATAGGGGATCAGGGCGTAAATTCCAAAAACAACCGGCCGGGTCGTTACATTGGGACTTCATATTCAATTATTTCCTTTTTCCAGTCAAGAGAGCAGAGAATTTATATATACATTATTAAAGTATTTTCATTACCATCGAGCTATAATCGATGGGCAGGCCCCTATTGGGCAACCTGTGATTAGATGGTAAGTTATATACTGATCCTACTGTGGTCAAGCACCTACGAGCGAGCCCAATTGGTCGAGATACAGAGCCTAGTATTGTCGAGCGCCTATGAGCGAGCCTACTACGGTAGAGTAGTTATAAATATATATATATATATATATATATATATATATATATATATATATATATATATATACCGAGCCTTATAGGACCGGACAGTTATTTTACTTACTATATTAAGAGAGCTAAGTTAGTATCAGCAGGTAAGCATCTCTTCAGATTATCTTTGACTTCCAGCGACTTGCAGTTATTATACTATTAGTTCAGTTTCAACTTTTACTATATTGCCTTACATACTCGGTATATTATTTCGTACTGACGTTCTTTTTCTAGGAGCACTGCATTTCATGTGTGCAGGTTCAGACGGACAGATGGGTAGGCCTCCTCATTAAGTGTTGCCCGAGTTCAGTTTGATCGGTGAGCTCTATGCCTTTTGGAGTTTCCGGGTCTAGAGCCTTATGTATATCTTGTATATATACGTATATATGTCATGAGTAGGTCGGAGAGCTATTTCGATTACAGTATATCCATTAGTAGAGGCTTGTAGACATATCCTGTCAGCTATTATAGTATGTTGGACTTTCTGGCCTTGTATGTATATTTGGTTGGTTTGTCAGTTATAATAATTATGACGGCCTTATCGGCCCAGTTTTATATTGACATTTAGTCAGCATTCGCAGTCGTCTTGCAATGTGTCCCATCGCCAAAGTATGACATCATATGTTTAGAGTCCCTTAGTTGCAAGTTGGTATGCAAGGATAGGTGAGCACTGTGTGCCGGTCTCGCCCCCCAAGTTCGGGGCATGACAAAAGTGGTATCAGAGCAGTTCTATCCTAAGGAGTCTACAAGCCGTGTCTAGTCGAGTCTTGTTTATGGGTGTTTCGTGCACCACACTTATAAGCAGGAATCTACAGGGCATTTAGGATTGTCACTCTTTCTTCTTACTCTAGATCGTGTGGTAGAGCTCACTTAAAGAATTCAAATTCCGAATTTTATTTATTCATAATAAGACGATACCTACATCCGGAAAGAAGGTTGGAAAGAGAGATAGTTGTGGAAGAGCTGAGTCAGAGGAATTGGATTTTTGTATGATGCCTACGATAAGTAAATGTGAGGTCTTTAGCAGATCATGGGTATACTGAAAGGTGTAATAAGCTTCATGATAAGAAGGCTTAAGGCAAGAATGTCTATCCATCTTTATAGTGAAAGCAAATGAGAGATTAACAAGATAAATACAAGTTTCAACAAGCAAAAGAAGCAAGATGAAGAAGGTTACGAGGCGCCAATTAATAAAGATTAACAACATTTATAATTGAGGTAGAGGAACATAAGCTTTTTGAGTTATATTCAATAGTAAATGAGGTATATACAATTGGTCGCACCCATTCCAGATATACCCTCTGTGGGTTAACAGAAGTAGTAAGAAGATATGATGGATGAATTGTTTGTGTCATTTGATATTTCCGAAGGATATTGCAAATGTGCTAATAGATCTCTTTATGAGACACCCAGATGGTGCACTCTAAAATAATACAGCTAGATGCGAGTAGTACAAAGATAGTCACTAAAATCCTGGAAGGGATAAATATTAACTTAGTGTGACTCTCGTCCCTAGTACAGTGAGGACGTTGAGAATCTCAAAGAGCCGATGAATGAAGCAAGGGCAGCTAAAAATAAAAGAATGTCTTGACGAAGTTTTCAAAAGAAAAAGATAAACAAAAATATTAGCAGAGTAATAAGAAGAGATATAAGGAAGAATTATGGGTAAAATCTGATACATAGAGGATAACAATGGAAAAATAAAATGAAATGACAGTATTACATAGTCGATAATTGAGGGAAGGAAAAAAAATGAGGGGTGCCAGGCCTGGAGACAACAAAAGATTATAGGCCACACAGTCACATCCTCATTTCGAGAAATAAGTTCGCGACTCTAACGTGATTAACAGAAGGAAAGTTAGACCCCAGAGTAATAAAAATCAGTATGGACTGATGAACAAGATAAACTAAACATGAATTAGGAGCTGAGTGATTTGATAATAGTCAGCATCATGAGATTTTCATATTTTATTCCGATGATAATAGAATGGACAATAGAAGAAGATCCATGATGAATTCAGAGAATGTTCATTCAGGGAAACGCTTCCCTAAAGCAAGCAGTATGAGCAAAGTTGAGCTTAAGGGACTGTAATTGCCAGTTGCACTAAGTGTCACCATCGCGAGTGGGGGATTTTGTTATCCTTGGTAGAGAAGGATTACCGCAAGGAGAGTAAAGGTCATTGATGATGTGAAAGGACGCCAAAGATGAACAAGAAAAATATCTGTAGGCAAGTCGTCATAGTTCCAAGTCTTAATACTCCCTTATAGGGGGAATATAGAATGATAAAGGAAGAATGCGATAAAAATGAGAAAGGGATGAGATTGCACCTATCCAGATTTTACAGTATGCTATGATTCCAGAATGTTATATATGCACGACGTCAAAAAAAAGGAAGTAAAGTTTCCTGTCCGGGAGGTTATTGATAAATAAGGAGCCAGTGCAAGAGGTAAGTTAAACAAAGGAAATAACCCAAAAGAAATTACGCGAAATATGAATATGAGAATGGGTCGACGAGTAGTTAGTAGTTGATTCAGGAAGAGCCTAATCATGACTAGACAAGAAGTTACAAACAAATCATCAGATCATGCAAGATAAATATAGTAAACCCCAACATGGAGAATTCAACCTCGTAGTAATGTCATTATAATACTTGAGATATATTCCAATAGGAGTCGGGGTAGTTAAAGGTGCCGTATGAGTGTTATGGGGATAAAAGAAAGTGTCACTGGGAAGGCAGTCAAAATATTAGTTCAAAAGTAACCCTAAAAGCATAAGGGCAAGGAGGTAAGCAACTACGGATGATTATAGGCAAGGAAGGACATCAAAAGGTCCGTAATAAGTTCAAAGCTTTACGAGAGTCATAGGTTCTCCCTAAGTGCTACAACGAAAGACTAGCTAAATAAATAAGGAAGGAAGCTTCAACCTAACACAACAACCTAAAGAGGAAATGATCGTGTAACAACAATCTCACAACAACATTGCAAGCACTCCAAAGGAAAGTGTCACCTACCGTGGCTAATGAACGGGAAGTAAAATTAAAAGTAATATTCAAGATCATATGAGTTGCACGAAAACTCTAGCATGCATAGGAACTAAGATAAGCTAAGTATGCCCGCAACAAAAAAGACCAGGAAAAGTAATACTGACGTTAAAGAAAGCTAAGACGGAACAAAAGGAATTATTCGATCATTGATCCCAAGTTGGTAACGTTATAAAGAGCACTTAAAAATTTGGAGTTTTATACCTGCAGTATATACAGCCGTGAAAGATTCTGGTATACATTAAAAGAAAGAATTGAGCCCAGGTCGTTGATGAAGGATTGAATTGTGAAAAGACTTTATCATGAAAATCCGTCAGTTCCTATGAAAGGCTAAAGTAATAACTAATGCCAGGAGCCGCAGATACATAAAGACTAATCAGAAAGAAGAGAAAACTAAAGAGTTACATCAACTAAGTAAATCAAGAGACTGATTACTAGACCTAGAATATTATAGACCTAGTGATTGAGAACATTATAGGATCACTCTTAATATCAGAGATACAAGAGATAAAGTAGACCAACCATATGCTATAACGACCCTACGATACAACCAGTTAAAGAAAAAGTACCAGCCTCATAAGAAGTCAGTACAAACCTCCCATGGATTATAGGTGCACCTGAGGTGCAAGTATTATAATAGGGCTTCAAGTAATGGACAGGAATTATACCTATGTGGAAGGGAGGACATGAAAGAGATAGAAGATACGATGCAAGATTTTAAGGTAGTAAGGTAAAGGTGGATAATGTACAGGTTACTCAAATGCTGATGATAGAGGTTAGAAGTGCGGGGATTCAATATCCAAAAATGATAGCGGCATCGTGAGTGGCATATCTTCTAGTCAATGACTTCTAGGTATCAAGAGGTCTAGTTCAGAAAGTAAAGAAGAGTTAGAGACGATGTGATATCTCGCTTGATGTTCTAAAATAACACAAGGAAATCAAGCAAGTTGAAGGAAAATTACGAGTAGTATAAATAGATATATATAGGTCGCAAGATAAAGTATGGTAAAGCGACAAGGTTGTAGGGAGACAGGAATACAGATAAGAAAGGCAGTGAGAAGGTGATGAGAATGGATTAGTCCTCAAGATTAGGCCCGTGAAAACATGGGAGCTAATGGCTTCTCCATGTTATAGTAAGCTCAGTATAGCCTGAATGGCCTCAAAGGAGTCACTCTTCATAAGTAGCATTTAGAAGAGATGGAATACTGCCGTAATAGTAGAATAAGGGTGTAATTGTGATAGATAAATGATGATGTTTGGGCCTTCGATTGTGTAATGATTTGGAAAAAATGAAAGAAAAGGGAATCATGAATTGTACGGGATTAAAATACCCATGTAAGAGAATCACCTTAGAATGCTATAGAATACGGTTATTGAAGTACAGTATTGCCGCTAAGTGGATCAGGAAAATTACTTCGAATATTCCTTGATGTAATGTAAGCCCTAGTGGAAAACTATTACGTAAGAAGTTTCAAGTTATCAGTGGTATATTGTAGATCAATATTGAGGTGAATCAATGATGGATGGACAAAAGTCACAAAGTATGAGATGAGATTAGGCCGTCATTATAAAGATAAGTAGTAATGAGGAAGCATTAAAGGACTTAAATTTATGCATGTGGAATAAGCAACGAGAGTAATCTGAGATTTGGTACCAGGCCTCAGCAATGATAAATTAAAGTAAGAGATATGGCAGTAAATTCATATGGATAGCTAAACGGACCTATGCGATAAGATATAGAAATATTCGTGAATTCAATAAAGTACCGAGCGAAGAACTTCAGTATACTCATAGATGCCCAAAGGGACATCTTACCAAGCTCTAAATATGAAGACTAGACATTAGGCACACTTACAAGGTCAAAATTGCGCAGGATACATGATGGAAGGTAGCAACAGTTGCGAGATTGGAAGGATTCCGACTATAAGTTGTGGCGTGAGAAGGAGGCCTAAGGGGGAAATGCCCTGGACTTTGGACTTATTCACAGAACATCGCCTAGATATCATGAAAAGTTCTAAAGTATTTGGAAGATATAAGTTATGAAAATGATAAGTGCATCAGTCAACATTCGAGGTCGAATGTTCCAAAGGGGGAATAATGTTACGCCCCGTAGTATTACGTCGATGTTACCCTCTACAGTAATATATTACAATATCTTACGTCCTGCAGTATTACATTAAAATATTGCACCCAACAGTATTACATTACGGTGATGTTACGCTTATTAAATTACGATAGTGTTGCACCCAGCAATATTACATTACAGTGATATTACCTTTGCAGTGTTAAGTTATGACAGTGTTGCACCCAGCAGTATTACATTACGGTGATGTTACGCTTTGCAGTATTAAGTTACGACGATGTTGCACCCTGAAGTATTGTACGTTGAATTTGTCGTAAGGTAATTGGCATCAGTCCAAGTAAAAGATTATTCGAAGATTATTCGGATTATGTGCTATTTCACAAGCGATTAGTAAATTCGTGAAGGTGAAAAGGGGAGCAAGTCAAGAAAAATGAATTTTGTCCAAGTTCGGCATTTTATGGTAAAATACGGCCCGAGATAAAATACTCGATATTTATGGGGTAGTAACATACAAGGTACCATATGACCATGGTAGTAAAATGTATAAAATATATTAAAAATGAGTAGTAATTTGAGATAATTCTTAATTATACAGGTAATTGGTTAATTACCGAGTAACGGAACATTATCCGATTAACTAATAAATGGATAAATAATTAATAAATTATTCCCAAATACATGGCAAGCATCCACCATGTCAAGAGTATGACTAATAAGTCACTTATTCCTAGGTGGAAACTTAGGCATAAATGAAAAGTGATGACTAATCCAAGTGTCTGTACAAATCAATGTTTTTATTCCAATTCTTAAGAAGAACCAGAAACGTTTCCTCTCAATTTCAAAGGAAACTCTTTCAAACCTTAAAAGGAATCAGAAACACTTTCTCTTAAAGATTTCAAACCAAATAACGTTAGGTAACTTCTGTCTTAGTTGGAAAGTTTGAAAACTTCACTGTTTAAAAACGCTAGAAGCAGATCCAAGTATAAATCTCGTTCAAGAAATTCGCAGAAGTAGATTCGCAAAAATAATTCAAGAAACCGGTATGTTAAGGCTTATCTTTTACGTTATTTTAGCATGATCGTATCATTACACGAGTTTGATAACGATCCATAAAGATAAAATCATATCCCGTAATTTAGGTATATTTTGCTAGTCTCGCAAGTTACGTATATTTTTCTAGTTTTGTAAGTTATAATATTTTCCTTATCAGGACTTCATATTCAATTGAGTATTACATTCTTCCAGTCAAGAGAGCAGAAAATTTATATATATACTGTATTAAATTATTTTCATTTCGCTTATTTAAAATGCTTCCGTTTATTTATATTGTTAAAACGTCATCAGTGAAAGGTTTTGGATATTTGGCTTGCCTAGCTCCGACAATAGGCGCCATCACGACTCTCGATGGTGGAAAATTCGGGTTGTGACATGGGATTAGCCCAACAATAATGATATATTGTATCAATAAATAATAACTGAGACTGAGATATGATATGAGTGCATGAATATGACTGCGTATGAAATATCAATAAAATCAGTGAGGTGACAACAAGAAATGGACACTATGGTTCCTAACAATATCAACATAAAGCCTAAACATGATATCTAGCCTGATTGACAGCTCATTTACTTTATCATATGGTGAAAATACAGATATTAATAAAATAAGACCACTATATAGTGCCATGAAAACAATGGAGTCAAAATTCGTAGGATACATGCTCACACGCCCGTCACCTAGCATGTGTGTCACCTCAATACCAATAATTCGAGATTTCATACCCTCAACATTAAGTTTAGAAGAGTTACTTACGTCGAACAAGTCAATTTCAATAAGAGCAAGCCAAACGATGCTCCAAGAATGTCATCATGCACGTAGAGACCTTCGAACGGTTCAAAACTAGCCAAAAGCAACTTAAATACGTCAAATAAAGCCCAAGGAAATAATTTCAAATGATAAAGATTGAATCTTTAATCAAAACACAAAACTGGCCGAAAATTCACACCTGGGCCCGAGCCTCGGAACTCGACAAAAAAGAAATCTGACAACCCATTAAATTACGAGTTCAACCATACTAGTTTCATTCAATTCCAACTCCAAATCATTGTTCAAAACTCAAAAATTCATATTTTGAAACTTTAGGCCAAAACCCCCCAATTTCCTCTTTAAAATTCATCAACCAAACAATAAAGCGAAGATTGATTCATGAAACAATCAAAATAGAGTAGAAAATACTTGCTCCAATTCATATGGCGAAAATCACTTCAAGAATCGCCTCAATCCGAGCTCTATAGCTCCAAAAATATAAAATTGGTCGAAACCCTCGAAATAGAGTACTTTATACTTCTGCCCAGACATCCTCTTTCGCAAACGCGGGAAAACCATCGCGTTCGCGATGTACAAAATATCAGCCACCAAAACTGCTCTACGCGTTTGCGGCACAAGCCTCGCGAACGCGATACACACCGTAGATAGAACTACGCGAATGGCACAAGCCTCGCGAAGGCGATGAAGAAAGGTTCTCCAGCTCAACTCTACGCGAACACTGTCACGACCCGTATTTCCCACCATCGGGAGTCGTGATGGCGCCTACTGTCGGAGCTAGGCAAGCCAAGCATTAAAATATTTTCGGATAACAACACAACAGTAATAACAATAATAAACCTTTAAATAAAAGCGGAAGTCTTTTATAACATAAATAACCGGAAACTCAAAATGCGGAAGTTAATATTTCTTTACCCAAGACTGGAGTCGCTATCTCACGAACCACTAAAGAGTGCTACAAACAAGGCTGAATAGAAAATACATAATGTCTGTCTCGGTAAAATGAAAACAAACTAAAAATATGGAAAGGGACTTCGGCCTCGAAACGCCAGCTAGGCTACCTCGTAAGTCCCTAGACTGAAGTCAGCTCCCGCTCAGTATGCTACTGCTGTGGTCCAAAAGCTGCCCCGGTACCGTGATATGTGCAAAAAGCACAGAAGTATAGCATCAGCACAACCGACCTCATGTGCTGGTAAGTGCCCGACCTAACCCCGGCGAAGTAGTGACGAGGCTAGACAGAACTACCAAATCAACGTGTGCAGTTCAATATATATATATATGCAATAAAAGAAAAGAATACCGAAGTTAAACAGTTAAAAGGGAGGGAAGCATGCTATGGGGGAGTACAATCTGGATATAAAGTCAACAACTTAAGTAAGAAACGGGGCAATAACAATGATTAACAAAAGCAGGAAAATCAACAGTTGCACGGCATCAACCTTCGTGCTTTTACTCCCATTCTCACCAAAAGCAATCAAATAAAATGCACAGCATCACCCTTCGTGCTTTTTCTTACATAACTCTCATTTCATGGTACGGAATGATCCTTCGTGCAAATATAGTCAAATCAGAGCACGGAATGTCCCTTCGTGCATAAATAATCAAAACATGGCACGGAATGATCCTTCGTGCAAATATAATCAAAATACGGCACGGAATGACCCTTCGTGCAAATACAATAAAAACATGGCATGGAATAACCCTTCGTCCAAATATAATTAAACATGGCATGGAATGACCCTTCGTGCAAATATAATCAAACATGGCACGGGATGAACCTTCGTGCATTATCACTCTTCCTCACCCAAATAGCAATCACGGCCAAACGGGCGAGGGAATAAGCAAATAATAAGAAATGTCCCGGAAAGGAAAAACACAATTAAACATCTAAATCCCGGTAAGGGAGCAACAATAACAACTTTCACATTCCGGCAAGGGAGATAATCAACATATTCAAACCATCCCGGCAAGGGATTAATCATATCTCTTTTCATTTCTTTCATTTCTTACTCAATAATATTTTTATTATTCGAGCCAACGCTCCAAAGAATTCACAATTCATAACTAATCCTCATACTCTTCACATTATGTAGAATTCATCACTTAGCATGGAAAAGTCCCAAAATATCAGAATAAGTACAAACAAGGACCCACGGTCATGCTAGACACCGGTAAATAGAAGCTCGTCACCACGCCTATACACCGTAATCGATCATTTAGCAATTAAAAATTAATAACACTCTAATCCTATTCCCTCAAGTAAAAGTTAGATCAAACACTTACCTCAAATGCTCCAAAAATCCACTCAAGCCTCTAGTATAGCTTTACCCCTCGAATTCACCACAAAACCGCTCGAATCTAGTCACAAATTACTTGAATGTATCAACAAATGCTAATTGAATCAACTTGAATGCATGAAAATAAATTTCCCAAAGTTTTACTCAAAATTTCCCAAAATGCCCCCAGGTCTACATGGTCAAAACCCGAGGTTCGAACCAAAACCCGGTTACCCATTCCCCCACGAGTTCATATCTATGATTCTTTTTGAAATCGGACTTCAAATTGAGGTCCAAATCCCCAATTTTAAGAAAACCTAGGTTCTACCCAAAATCCCCATTTTCACCCATGAAAAAACTTGATTTTAAGATGAAAACATGATAAATGATGTTAAAGATTGAAGAAATTAAGTGAAAATCACCTTACAAATGGATTGGAGGAGGAAGGGTTCTTGAAAAATCGTCAATGGGTGTTTGGGTTTGAGAGATATGAAAAATGAGGCTTAAAAATTGTCTAAGTATGAAAATTGTAGGTTGCAGATATGGGAATTGCGAACCTTGCGAACCCACTAGACTTGGCAAATGCGAGAAAAGAGTTCGCATTTGCGAACCCTGCCCACGTGCCCAGTCTTCGCATTTGCGGAATTTTGTTCGCATTTGCGGAAAATACTTTGCTTTTGCGATCTCAGGCGGACCTGGCTAACTTCGCATTTGCGAAGCAGACTTCGCATTTGCGATACTCGCATTTGCCAGCCAGGCTTCGCAAATGCGAAGCCTGTAGGTCTGAAGGATCTGTTGCAAAAATCTGCAGCCCAAAGTTTAAGAAAAATAACTCGACACCAATCCAAAACTCACCCGAGCCCTCGGGGCTCCAAACCAAACATGCACACAACCTCAAAAACATCCTACGGAATTACTCGCGCGATCAAATCGCCAAAATAACATCATATACATAGAATCAAGCCTCAAACACATGATTTTCTTCTAAGTTTCATAAACTTTCAAATTTGGAACTTATAGTCCGAAACACGTCATACGACATCCGTTTTCAACCAAACTTTACATATAGCGCTTAACACATATTTAAGACTTGTACCGGGTGTCGGAACTAAAATACGAGCCCGATACCATCACTTTTTTATCAAATTTCATTTTTATTTTCCTTAAACATTTTCAGAAAATAATTTCATGGAAAAATTCATTCCTCAGGCCTGGGACCTCAGAATTTGATTCCGGGCATACGCCCAAGTCACATATTTTTCTACAGACCCTCCGGGACGGTCAAATCACGGGTCCGAGTGCGTTTACCAAAAATGTTGACCAAAGTCAACTTTAACCATATTAATATAAAAATTCATTATTTTTTACACAGAATTCATATTTAAGCCTTCCGGCTATACGTCCGGACTGTGCACGCAAATCGAGGCAAATAAAAATAAGGTTTTCAAGGCCTCGGAAGCATGGAACGAATGAAGAAATTGGTGATGACCCCTTTGGGTCATCACATCCTCCACCTCTAAAACAACCGTTCGTCCTCGAACGGACAAAAGAAAGAAGTACCTGAGTCAGGAAATAGATGAGGATAACGGCTTCGTATATCAAACTCGGACTCCCAGGTCGATGCCTCAAGAGGCTGACCTCTCCACTGGACACGTGCTGAAGGAAAACTCTTCGACCTCAACTGTCGAACCTGCCGGTCTAGAATAGCTACCGGCTCCTCCTCATATGACAGATCCTTGTCCAACTGGACAGTGCTAAAATATAACACATGGGTAGGATCGCCGTGATACCTCCAAAGCATAGACACGTGAAACAATGGATGCACGGCTGACAAGATAGGTGGCAAGGCAAGTCTGTAAGCCACCTCTCCCACATGATCAAGGATCTCGAATGGGCCAATGAACCTAGTACTAAGCTTGCCCTACTTCCCGAATCTCATCACGCTCTTCATAGGCGATACACGGAGCAATACTCGCTCACCAACCATGAAAGCTACATCTCGAACCTTGCGATCCGCATAACTCTTTTGCCGCGACTGAGCCGAACGAAGCCTGTCCTGAATGATCTTGACCTTATCCAAGGCCTTTAAATAAAAGCGGAAGTCTTTTATAACATAAATAACCGAAAACCCAAAATGCTGAAGCTAATATTTCTCTACCCAAGACTGGAGTCGTTATCTCACGAACAACTAAGGAGTGCTACAAACAAGGCTGAATAGAAAATACATAATGTCTGTCTCGGTAAAATGAAAATAAACTAAAAATATGGAAAGGGACTTCGGCCTCGAAACGCCAGCTAGGCTACCTCGTAAGTCCCTAGACTGAAGTCAGCTCCCGCTCAGTATGCTACTGCTGTGGTCCAAAAGCTGCCCCGGTATCGTGATCTGTGCAAAAGGTACAGAAGTATAGCATCAGCACAACCGACCCCATGTGCAGGTAAGTGCCCGGCCTAACCCCGGCGAAGTAGGGACGAGGCTAGACAGAACTACCAAATCAACCTGTGCAGTTCAATATATATATATATGCAATAAAAGAAAAGTACCGAAGTTAAACAGTTAAAAGGGAGGGAAGCATGCTATGGGGGAGTACAATCCGGATATAAAGTCAACAACTTAAGTAAGAAACAAGGCAATAACAATGATTAACAAAAGCAGGAAAATCAACAGTTGCACGGCATCAACTTTTGTGCTTTTACTCTCATTCTCACCAAAAGCAATCAAATAAAATGCACGGCATCACCCTTCATGCTTTTTCTTACATAACTCTCATTTCATGGTACGGAATGATCCTTCGTGCAAATATAGTCAAATCAGAGCACGAAATGTCCCTTCGTGCATAAATAATCAAAACATGGCACGGAATGATCCTTCGTGCAAATATAATCAAAACACGGCACGGAATGATCCTTCGTGCAAACACAATCAAAACATGGCACAGAATGACCCTTCGTGCAAATATAATCAAACATGGCACGGAATGACCCTTCGTGCAAATATAATCAAACATGGCACGGAATGACCCTTCGTGCAAATATAATCAAACATGGCACGGAATGACCCTTCGAGCATTATCACTCTTCCTCACCCAAACAGCAATCACAACCAAATGGGCAAGGGAATAAGCAAATAATAAGAAATGTCCCGGCAAGGAAAAACACAATTAAACAGCTAAATCCCGCCAAGGGAGAAACAATAACTTTCACATCCCGGCGAGGGAGATGATCAACATACTCAAACCATCCCGTCAAGGGATTAATCATATCTTTTTCCATTTCTTACTCAATAGTATTTTTATCGTTCGAGCCAACGCTCCAAGGAATTCACAATTCATATCTAATCCAGATATTCTTTACATTATGTAGAATTCATCAATTAGCAAGGAAGAGTCCCAAAATATCAGAATAAGTACAAACAAGGACCCACGGTCATGCTAGACACCGGTGTATAGATGCTCATGACCACGCCTATACACCGTACTCGATCATTTAGCAATTAGCAATTAATAACACTCTAATCCTATTCCCTCAAGCCAAAGTTAGATCAAACACTTACCTCAAATGTTCCAAAACTCCACTCAAGCCTCTAGTATAGCTTTACCCCTCGAATTCACCACAAAACCGCTCGAATTTAGTGACAAATTGCTTGAATGTATCAACAAATGCTAATTGAATCAACTTGAATGCATGAAAATGAATTTCCCAAAGTTTTACTCAAAAATTTCCAAAATGCCCCCCGGGCCCACGTGGTCAAAACCCGAGGTTCGTACCAAAACCCGGTTACCCATTCCCCCACGAGTTCATATCTATGATTTGTTTTGAAATCAGACCTCAAATTGAGGTCCAAATCCCCAATTTTAAGAAAATCTAGGTTCTGCCCAAAATTCTCATTTTCACCCATGAAAAACATTGATTTTAAAATGAAAACATGATAAATTATGTTAAAGATTGAAGAAATTAAGTGAAAATCAACTTACAAATGGATTGGAGGAGGAAGGGTTCTTGAAAAATCGCCAATGGGTGTTTGGGTTTGAGAGATATGAAAAATGAGGCTTAAAAATTGTCTAAGTATGAAAATTGCAGGTTGCAGATATGGGAATTCCGAACCTGGGTTCGCAACTAGACTTGGCAAATGCGAGAAAAGAGTTTGCATTTGCGAACCCTGCCCAGATGCCCAGTCTTCGCATTTGCGGAATTTTGTTCGCATTTGCGGAAAATACTTCGCTTTTGCGATCCCAGGCGGACCTGGCTAACTTCGCATTTGCGAAGCAGACTTCGCATTTGGGATACTCGCATTTGTGAGCCAGGCTTCGCAAATGCAAAGCCTGCAGGTCTGAAGCACCTGTTGCAAAAATCTGCAGCCCAAAGTTTAAGAAAAACAACTCGACATCTATCCAAAACTCACCCGAGCCCTCGGGGCTCAAAACCAAACATGTACACAACCTCAAAAATATCCTATGGACTTACTCGCGCGATCAAATCGCCAAAATAATATCATATACATAGAATCAAGCCTCAAAACACATGATTTTCTTCTAAGTTTCATAAACTTTCAAATTTGGAACTTATAGTCCGAAACATGTCATACGACATCCGTTTTCAACCAAACTTTATAGATAACGCTTAACACATATTTAAGACTTGTATCAGGCGTCGGAACCAAAATACGAGCCCGAGACCATCACTTTTTGATCAAATTTCATTTTCATTTTCCTTAAACATTTTCAGAAAATAATTTCATGGAAAAATTCATTCCTCGAGCCTGGGACCTCGAAATTCGATTCCGGGCATACGCCCAAGTCCCATATTTTTTTACGGATCCTCCGGGACCGTCAAATCACGGGTCCGGGTCCGTTTATCAAAAATATTGACCGAAGTCAACTTTAACTATATTAATATCAAAATTCATCACTTTTCACACAGAATTCATATTTATGCCTTCCGGCTACACGCCTGGACTGCGCACGTAAATCGAGGCAAATAAAAATGAGATTTTCAAGGCCTCTGAAGCGCGGAACAAATGAGGAACGGGTGATGACCCCTTTGGGTCGTCACAAACACAATCCCCCAAAAGCGAACACGAACAATACTTGCCCCAACACTACGCGAACGCGAGACATACTTTGTGATCGCGAAGAGAAAAATGCAACTGCCATCCAAATACACTTCCCTTTCGCGATACTTGCCACGCGAATGCGATGAAGGTCTGCGACACCATAAACCAACAGATTACAGCAATGTCAAAATGAAGGAGAATGTCCCGAAATCAATTTGAAATACGCCCGAGCCCCTTGGGACCACGTCCAAACATACCAACAAGTCCTACAACATAACACGGACCTACTTGTTGCCTCAAAACACACATAACAATATCAAAATGACGAATCACACCTTAATTCGAAATAAATGAACTTTGAAACTTCAAACTTCCACAACTGACATCGAAACCTATCAAATCACGTTCGATTGACCTCAAATTTTGCACATAAGTCAAATTTGGCATCGCAGACAGGTTTCAACTTTCGGAATCGGAATCTAACCCCGATATCAAAAAATTCACTCCCGGTCAAACTTTCCAAAATTTTAACTTTCGCCATTTCAAACCAAATTCTACTACGGACCTCCAAATCACAATCAGGACGTGCTCCTAAGTCCAAAATCACCCAACGGAGCTAAGGAACCATCAAAAATCCAATCCCAGGTCAAATACTAAAAAGTCAAATTTGATAGACTCTTGCAATTTAAAGCTTCCTAATTGAGAATCGTTCTTCCAAATCAATCCCAAATAACCTGAAAACCAAAACCGCAATTCACATAAGTCATACTACATCGTACGGAGCTGCTCGTGCCCGTAATCTACCGAGTGATGTGCAAAAGCTCAAAACGATTAATCGGAGCGTTACACTATTTCAGTGGGACGTTACTTTAATTACTTTTCTAATAAACTCCATTTGATTTATGATTATATTGCTTATAACTTAGCAGAAGATATAATTAACTCCTATACAATCCCCCAAAAAAGAGAAGATAAAATCCTATTGCATTGTTGGTATGACAAACAAATAGTTCCAAATACAAATATTTCTGGGAAGCTCATGGAAGAAAACATAAAACATTAACATTTAGAACAGCAAATTTTAACAGGAGGATAGGAGCCCACCAAAAGGTAACAAGATATTCCGTGATATAAATTTGGTTTGTTGTTACATTGGGATGAAGAATATGATAATGCATGAAGCCAAACCGCCCAATATGAGTTATGAGAGTCATGACGTTGGTACTTTTTGTACTTGATAATTAGGGGATAATTAGTGTATAGTTTTCTTTTCATTCAATGATCACATGCTTATTAATCACGGAACAATTTTCCAGTCCTTTAATTTGTCTCATTACATACAGTGTTGACATATTTTTAGTTGTCATTAATGCTGTAGGGTGGTCCGGGCCCGGGCCTAAATGGGATAAACGAGCCGTACTAAACGGGCCTGGGCTTAACGGTTCCGGGCTCTGGCGGTTCCGGGCTTCGTGGGCTCAACGGGTGGAACCAGCACATGACGGGCCTAAGCCCATATGGTCCTCGGCTAAATGGGCCGGGCTCGTGGGCTTAGAGGGCCTAACGGGATTTTTTATTTTCGGACTCTTTTTTTTAAATATTTTTTGTTTAAGGCAATTTCTTGTAAACCATATATGTATGTATATATATAAATTGCTCTTATACATGGCTATATAAATATATATAATATATATAATATAGAAATCTAATTATTAAAGTGCTTGACGAAAAAGTAAAATAACAAAACAATAGTAAAATTAAATTGGCATGCATAATAAATTAATAACAAAGTACAACATGAAGCATAAATACGTCTAATAACTTTAAAATAACACAAATTATTGAAAAATCTTAAAGACAAATTTGCGGATAAATACCCTCAACACTATACCTTATATGCCTCGTTAAAATACCTGCGGTACACCCTAAACGAAAATTTAAGACTCTTCCACAGTTCTTGCACTTTAATATTTGGCCTTGTTCATTTTCTTCAAGCACTTCATAGTATTGCGAAATAAATAAGTGCACTCTTTCCGAACGAGGCAGGATTTAACTTGAAAATTGAGATTGAGACTTGAAGTCTTGAAAATTGGAGATTGAGAGATTGAGAGAAATTTAGATTGAGAAATGTGTATTGAGTATTGAGTATTGAAATGAAGAAGAGGGAGGGGGGTATTTATAGTGTTAGAGAAGGTTAGTTTTGTAAATTGAAAAAAAAAACAAAAAAACGGCTATTTGTGCAATATGACTGATGGTGGTCATTGGGGGTGGGGCCCTCATTTTGAAAAATCTTGTTTTGTAGTATATATAGTATACTAGTATAGTATACTATATATAGTATATATAATATATATATATACTATATTTCCAAATATAATTTCTTGTAATGTTTTATACTATATATAGTATGTTATGTATATACTATATTTCCAAATATAATTTCTTGTAATGTTTTGTATTATATATATATATATATATATATATATATATATATATATATATATATATATATATATATATATATAT
>MU711344.1:6087-16703 GCA_026770625.1 Nicotiana glauca | reverse complement strand
TTAACCTATCTGTAGTGGCCCCAAATATTATGTCATCAACATATATTTGTACAACAAGAAGATCTTTACATTTTTTCCTTAGGAACAAGGTGTTGTCAATTTTACCTCTTTTGTACCAATGCTCCAGAAGGAATTTTGACAATCTTTCATACCAAGCTCTTGGGACCTGCTTGAGACCATAGAGAGCTTTATCTAGCTTGTATACATGATCAGGACACTCTTTGCTTTCGAATCTTGTAGGTTGTTTCATAAAAACTTCTTCTTTGAGATAGCCATTTAGGAAGGCACTTTTGACATCCATTTGATGAAGAGTGAATTCCATATGTGCTGCAAAGGCTATGAGGAGTCTAATTGCTTCAAGTCTAGTAACTGGAGCAAAAGTCTCATTATAATCAATGCCTTCCTCTTGACTATAGCCTTGAACCACCAACCTTGTCTTGTTTCTTGTAACTGTTCCATCTTCATCTAGATTGTTCCTGAAGACCTATTTTGTCCCAATGACTGACCTGTCCTTAGGTCTTGGAACCAAGTGCCATACTTGGCTTCTTTCAAACTGATTGAGCTCATCTTGCATATCACTGATCCAATCTGCATCTTGTAGAGCTTCACTCACATTTTTAGGTTCAATGAGAGGCAAAAAGCCATCAAATGCACACAGGTTCTTCAGTTGTGATCTAGTCTTGACTCCAGATATTGGATCATTGATGATGTTCTCAATGGGATGAGAACTCAAGTACTTGTAAGATCTCCCCACCAGCTGGTTCCTGCTAGTTTCTCCTTCATTGTTATGCTGCAGAGGAACAGGTTCAGGTACAGGATCCTTCAGAGAATTTTGTACAGTTTCTCTCAGATTGGTTCCCCCTGTCAGGTTGCCCTGGGTGAAAGGACCTGTTCCATCACCTGCTCCTTCCTTTGATGCCACCTTGACTTGTGTTGTGACTTTAGTCAATTGTCTCACCAGTCCAATGGCTTCATCTTCATGTTCCTGTCTCTCAGAAAGAGTGTTAGATTCATCAAACACAACATGTACACTTTCTTCAACACATAGAGTTCTTTTATTAAACACTTTATATGCTTTGCTATGTGAAGAATATCCCAAGAATACTCCCTCATCACTTCTGGGATCAAACTTACCTAGGGAGTCTTTGCCATTATTGTGCACATAGCACTTGCAACCAAAAGCCCTAAGATGGGATATGTTTGGTTTTCTCCCTTTAAGTAACTCATAGGGAGTTTTCTCTACAAGAGGTCTGGTCATGCATCTATTAATTATATAACAAGCAGTGTTTATAGCCTCTGCCCAGAAGCTATGAGGTAGTTTACTGGAAAGTAACATGGTCCTTGCCATATCCTCAAGGGTCCTGTTCTTCCTCTCACCTACCCCATTTTGCTGAGGAGTCCTAGGGGCAAAGAAATTATGATCTATTCCATTTTCATAACAAAATTCAGCAAACTTTGCATTTTCAAATTCAGTTCCATGATCAGACCTAATGGATGCAAGTTGATTCCCTAATTGTTTCTGGGTTTTTCTAACAAAAGCAGTGAACATTTCAAATGCTTCATCTTTAGAAGTTAGAAACAGCACCCAGGTAAATCTAGAATAATCATCAACAAGCACCATTACATATCTTTTACCACCTCTGCTCATGGCTCTCATTGGACCACAGAGATCCATATGAACCAGTTCCAACATCTTAGACGTACTTACCATTTTCTTAGGTTTGAAGGATGACCTTACCTGCTTCCCCCTTGCACATGCCTCACAAACTTTGTCTTCCTTGAACTTGATATTAGGTAACCCTATCACCAAGTCCTTGGAGACTAATTTGTTCAATTGAGTTAGACTGGCATGACCAAGTCTTTTGTGCCAAAGGAGGGGATCATTAATTAACACACTCAAGCAAGTGAGTTCATTTTCAGAAAGAGTTGACAAATCTACAATGTAAATATTGTTAACTCTTCTTCCCTGCAAAACAATTTTGTCAGTAGTAAGGCTAATCACAAAACATTTTGTGGAAGTGAAAGCCACAAGGTTACCTCTGTCACACAGCTGTGACACACTTATCAAGCTATATTTCAAGCCATCTATCAAATAGACATTCTCAATGGAATGAGAGTCTGTCTTTCCTACCTTTCCAACTCCTATGATCTCACCTTTCTTTCCATTTCCAAAGGAGACATTACCTCCTTTTAGGTTCTCAAGTGAAAGGAACTGGTCCTTGTTACCAGTCATATGTTTTGAGCAGCCACTATCCATGTACCATATTTGGCTACTCCCCTTCACTTGGACCTGCAAAAGAAAATCATGGGTTAGTCTTAGGAACCCAAACTAGTTTGGGTCCCTTTCTATGGGCAAAAGGATGAATTAGATTTTTCTTTGCCCAACCAGGCAGTTTATGCTTTTCTTGAACAAAGGCTTTGTTCTTTTGACTGGCCTTTTCTTTTGCATTACATTCATCTTTGTAATGGCCAGTCTTACCACAGTGTGTGCAGATCTTATTCTCAGGAAGAGTGAGGTACTTGTTTTTGGGATCCCATTTTGGAGCTTGTGTCCCAAAACCAAGTCCTCTCTTATTGCTACTATGATGTTCTTGCAGCCAGGAGAGTGCATCGGAAGCCTTGTTCCATTTGCATGTTCTGTCTAGTTCATGCTTTACCTTTCCTAAATCTTCTTTTAGGACTTTAATCAATTCATCTTTCTTATATAGTTCATTTTTCATTTTTCCTAGATTTTCTTCTAGAGTGAGAAATGATTGATCAGCCTTTTTCTTTCCTGTCCCTAATTTCAGTTTACTATTTTCAGATCTAAGTTCTAGGATCTTGTTTTCAAGTTGATGAACCTGGTTCTTCAACTCAGTATTTGTGTTGTCACTTTCATCATCCCTAGACTCTAACCTTTTACATTTTTCTTCTAAGATAACACATTCCCTAGACAGAACATCCTTCTCACTATTTATTATTTCGGACTCATCTATGAAGTCCATCAGTAGATCAGCCAATTTTTCTTTAGACAAGAACATAATATTTTCTTTAAGGTGTAGAATACTTACCTCCTGTTCATCTTCTGATTCTCCAATGGCCATAAGAGCTTGCTCATCTTCAGCTTCATTTTCTGAGTCCTCATCTGATGTTTCTCCCCATGCTGCAACCATAGCTTTAGTTGCTCCTTTGTTCCTTCTTGGTTGAACCTGTTCCTTCTTCCTGTTTCTTCTTTCTGCTCTTTCTTTCTTCTATTCAACCTCCCATTGAGGGCAGTTTCTGATGTGGTGATCAGTCTTCCCACACTTGTAACACCCCTCATTGGTTTGTTTCTCAGGAGCCCTAGGTTTGTTGAATGTTGTTCCTTTTGAAGGACCCTTTCCTCTCATAAGATATTTCTTGAAATCTCTGGTTATCATAGCCATTTCATCATCTTCAAGATCTGATCCTTCTGAGATTCTGAGAGCCAGACTTCTTTCTTTCTTTGGAGCATCCATCTTCATGGTTTGCCTTCTCAATTCATAGGCAGTCATATTTCCAATCAGTTCATCCAATTTCAAGGTAGCAATGTTTTTGGATTCCTGAATAGCAGTGATTTTGCTTTCCCAGGAGATTGGCAGAACTCTAGTTAGAATCTTCTCCACCTTGTCTTCTTCCAGGATAACCCTTCCAAGAGACTCAAGTTCATTTGTCAGTGTAGTGAACCTGGTATACATCTCTTGGATAGTTTCTCCATCCTTCATAGTAAAATTCTCATATTGAGAATACAGCAGTGTTCCTGTTGACCTCTTCACCTGAGGTGTTCCTTCATGAGCCACTTGTAAAGTGTCCCAAAATCGAAAAATATCAAAAATCACGAAGTTGGCAAAACCCGAAACCCGGACCCACTTCTCAAAAAATTACAAAATTCACATCACCGGACTCCTCGTCTTGCCATGAGTCTATACATATCAAGTTTGCCAAAATCGGAGTCCATTTGACCCTTCAAATTCCATTTTTAAATCATCAAGTTCCCAAGCCCTGGCTTCACTCTCTTTTGATGAATTTCAACCAATTTCCATGTTAAATCTATCATAATTTCATGTATTTAGGCCAAGGAACTTACCTCCAATCACAACTAGTCGAAATCCCCCTTCAATTCCGTCCAATAGCTCTAAAGCTCGCTTAAAAATGGTGGAAATAACATAAGCCTCGAGGAACAAAATGAATATAAAATCCTCCTAACTTCAGGGGTTTCCGCTTCTGCAGTCCCCACGCCCGCTTCCGCACAACCGCTTCTGCGATTATTATCCTCTTCTGCGGAGTTTCATTAAAACCCAAGGCTGCTTCTGCGATATAATTTCCGCTCTTGCGAAACTTCACCTCCAGGCCAAAATCCTCTTCTGCGATCGCCTGTCCGCTTCTGCGGACTCGCTTAAGCGAAAAAGGTTCCGCTTCTGCGGAACTACCCTACTCAACTATTGACCACTTTTGCGACCACCATTACGCTTCTGCGGTCCATTTCTGCAGAAGCGATCATACCAGATACCAGCTAAAAATCTGCTATTTCTCAACTCAAATTTCATCCCGTTAGCCATCCGAAATCACCCCGAGGCCCCCGGGACCCCAACCAAAAGTACCAACACATCTTAAAACATTATTCAAACTTGATCCAATCATCAAAACACCTCAATTAACACCAAAATCATCGAATTACATCGGATTCAAGCCTAAGTTTCTTAAAAACTTCCGAAACACGCATTTGAACAAAAACCCATCCAAAACACCTCCGAATGATCTGAAATTTTGCACATACATCCAAAATCACCTAACAAAGCTACAGCAACACTCGGAATACCATTCCGACCCTCAGATCAAAATCTCACTTATCAACCAGAATTCGCCAAAATACTAACTTCGCCAATTCAAGCCTAATTCTACACCGGACCTCCAAAATTACTTTTGATCACACTCCTAAGTCACAAATCATCCCCTGAAGCTAAACGAATCATCGGAAATCACATCCGAGCCCTCTAACTCAATAGTCAACATCCGGTTGACTTTTCCAAAACAAGCCTTCCTTAAAGAGACTAAGTGTCTCATTTCCATCTATTACCAATCCAATTCGACTCGATCACCCCAAATATCGATAATGAAGCATAGAGAAACATAAGATGAGGGAAACGGGACGGTAACTCACGTGACGACGTTCCGGGTCGTCACATCCTCCCCAACTAAAACAAACGCTCGTCCTCGAGCGGGTCAAGAAACATACCTGGAGCCTCAAAAAAGTGAGGATATCTGCTCCGTATCTCCCGCTCGGTCTCCCAAGTAGCCTCCTCCACGGGACGACCTCTCCATTGCACCTTCACTGAAGCTATATCCTTTGATTTCAACTTTCGAACCTGACGACCCAAAATAGCCACTAGCTCCACATCATATGTCAAGTCATCATCCAACTGAACCGTGCTGAAGTCCAACACATGAGACGAGTCCCCAACATACTTCCGGAACATAGATACATGAAATACCGGATGCACGCTAGACAAGCTGGGTGTCAAAGCAAGCTCATAAGCCACCTCCCCAATCATCCTAAGTATCTCAAAAGGCCCAATGAACCGCGGAATCAACTTCCCTTTCTTTCCAAACCGTATAACGCCCTTCATGGGCGAAACCTTCAGCAAGACCTTCTCACCTACCATATAGGACACATCCCGAACCTTCCGGTCCGCATAACTCTTCTGGAGCGACTAAGCTGTACGAAGCCTCTCCTGAATCAGCTTCACCTTCTCTAAGGCATCCTGAACCATCTCTGTCCCCAATAACCTAGCCTCACCGGGCTCGAACCATCCAACAAGAGATCTACACCGCCTCCCATACAATGCCTCATACGGAGCCATCTGAATGCTCGACTGATAGCTGTTGTTGTAGGCAAACTATGGAAGCAGAAAAAACTCATCCCATGAACCCCCAAAATCAATAACACAGGCACGTAACATTTCCTCCAATATCTGAATAGTGCCTCGGACTTCCCGTCCGTCTGAGGATGAAATGATGTGCTCAACTCCACCTATGTACCCGGCTCCTGCTGAAAAGCTCTCCAGAACTGAGAAGTGAACTGAGTACCCCTATTTGAGATAATAGACACTGGAACCCCATGCAATCGGACAATCTCCTGGATAAAGATCACTGCCAGCCGCTCCAAAGAATAGGTAGTACATACTGGAATGAAGTGCGCGGACTTAGTCAGCCGATCTACAATCACCCAAACCGAATCAAACTTCCTCAAAGTCCGAAGGAGACCACTCACAAAATCCATAGTAATCCTCTCCCGCTTCCACTCAGGAATAACCATCCGCTGAAGAACACCGATCGGCCTCTGATGCTCGTACTTTACCTGCTGACAATTGAGACACCGAGCTACATAACCCACAATATCTTTCTTCATTCTCCTCCACCAGTAGTGCTGCATCAAATCTTGATACATCTTCGCGGCACCCGGATGAATGAAATACCGAGAGCTGTGGACCTTCTCTAATATCAACTCCCGAAGCCCATCCACATTGGGCACACAAATCCGGCCTTACATCCTCAATACACCATCATTATCAATAGTCAAATCCCTGGCATCATCATGCTGAACCCTGTCCTTAAGGACAAGCAAATGCGGATCATCATACTGGCGCTCTCTGATGCGGTCATACAAGGAAGACCGAGAAACTACACAAGCCAACACCCGACTAGGCTCCGAAATATCTAACCTCACCATCCGATTGGCTAAAGCCTAGACATCAACTGCAAAGGGCCTCTCCCCAACTGGAATGTACGCCAAGCTACCCATACTAACCGTCTTCTGGCTCAAAGCATCGACCACTATATTGGCCTTCCCCGGGTGGTACAAAATGGTAATATCATAGTCCTTGAGAAACTCTAGCCACCTCCGCTACCTCAAATTAAGATCCTTTTGCTTGAATAGATGCTGAAGATTGCGATGATCGGTGAATACCTCACAGGATACTCCATACAAGTAATGCCTCCAAATCTTCAAAGCATGAACTATAGCAGCCAACTCCAAATCATGTACAGGGTAGTTCTTCTCGTGGGGCTTCAACTGACGAGAAGCATATGCAATAACTCTACCCTCCTGCATCAACACACATCAAATCCCAACTCTCGAAGCATCATAATACACAGTGTAAGAACCTGAAGCTGATGGCAATACCAACATTGGAGCCGTGGTCAAAGTTGTCTTAAGCTTCTGAAAGCTCTCCTCGCACTCATCCGACCACACAAATGGAGCACCCTTCTGAGTCAACTTGGTCAAGGGCGATGCGATAGAGGAAAATCCCTGAACAAACCGGCGATAATACCCTGCCAACCCAAGGAAACTACAAATCTCTGTGGATGAGGTCGGTCTAGGCCAATACTGCACCGCCTCTATCTTCTTTGGGTCGACCTGAATACAGGGGCGGATCTATGTACAAGTTTGAGGGTGCCACGCCACCCGGGCGACTTGGTTGAAACTCTATGTATATGTATGTAGTTGTATGTATGTAGAAGAAATTGGCTAAATATTAATCTTGGCACCCGGATTAATAAGGTGGCGTAAGGTGTTTCAGTTGATCCTTCTCCAAACTATCATTTTCAGCCGATCATCTGTTATTCTCCTCCTCTTCTCTTCTTTCTTCTTTCAAGAAAAATAAAAAGAGCATCGATTAAAATAAATATTGCTACCAATAAAGTTTAATATTTTATTTTTGACAAAATAAATAAATTAATAAAGCAGGAGAATTTGAAACAACCTGTCTCCATAAGGTAGAGTAAGATTTGCGTACACACTACACGCTTCATACCCCACTATGTGGGATTATGGTGGTATGTTGTTGTTGCAAAGTAGGAGTAATTGATATAAATTCACCAAATCCTTATGCCAAATGCAAAGGACGATAGCCATTTGTGGGTTTGCTTCAGTTTCTACTACTGAATATGGTTTGAGGGCATTGAATTCTCAGTGCATGAGTGATAGATTAAAAAAAAGTGATAAAGAAATCCACAATATTTCAGATTTCTCTTCCCAAGCAAATTAGGATTCAGAATTTCTCTCATAATCTTGCTATGAGATTGTAGAACTTCATGATGGGGGAATACCATGGCGAGGGAGAGCACTTCTGCACAATGTGAATTTCCTCGCTAACTTGTGCTATGTTCGTTGGAATAGCACTTTAGGATTCGGGCAACCAATATGCTGAGAAGTGTTATTAGTTGTGGTGTTGAGGACAATCCATGCTCTCTAAGAAGTGTTACTAGATATATTAACCCTTTTTGTGTACATCACCGGGCCTTGTGGTTGTACAGTTGGAAATTAGCAGCGTCTAATACTCTTGTTCGAAACTGCTAACAACTTCTATGTAAATTAAAAAGATGAATAACTCGAACTGAAATCTAAAGTTGATTAACAGACATATTAATATTTACTCTATTTGAATCGTGTAAATAATAATATGTCTATGTTTAAAGCAGTATGGCACCCGAAACCTCGAAATCTTGGATCCACCTCTGCCTGAATACCCTCGCTGGACACCCGCTTCCGCGCAACCCTTCTGTGGTTTTTGTCCGCTTCTGCGGAGTTTCATTAAAACCCAAGGCCGCTTCTGCGATATAATTTTCGCTCCTGCGGAACTTCACCTCTAGGCCAAAATCCGCTTTTGCGATCGCCTGTCCGCTTCTGCTGACTCGCTTAAGCGAAAAAGGTTCCGCTTCTGCGGAACTACCCTACTCAGCTCTTGACCGCTTTTGCGACCACCATTACGCTTCTGCGGTCCATTTCCACATAAGCGATCATACCAGATATTAGCTAAAAATATGCTATTTCTCAACTCAAATTTCATCCAGTTAGCCATCCGAAATCACCCTGAGGCTCCCGGGACCTCAACCAAAGGTACCAGCACATCTTAAAACATTATTCAAACTTTCTCCAATCATCAAAACACCTCAATTAACACCAAAATCATCGAATTACATCGGATTCAAGCCTAAGTTTCTTAAAAACTTTCGAAACACGTATTTGATCAAAAACCCGTCCAAAACACCTCCGAATGATCTAAAATTTTGCAATCACATCCAAAATCACCTAATGAAGCTACAGAAACACTCGGAATGCCATTCTGACCCTCGGATGAAAATCTCACCTATCTACCGGAATTTGCCAAAATACTAACTTCACCAATTCAAGCCTAATTCTACACCGGACCTCCAAAATTACTTCCGATCACACTCATATGTCACAAATCATCCCCCAAAGCTAACCAAATCATTGGAAATCACATCCGAGCCCTCTAACTCAATAGTCAACATCCGGTTAACTTTTCCAAAACAAGTCTTCCTTAAAGAGACTAAGTGTCTCATTTCCATCTAAAACCAATCCAATTCGACTCAATCACCCCAAATATCGATAATGAAGCATAGAGAAACATAAGATGAGGGAAACGGGGCGGTAACTCACGTGACGACGGGACGGGTCATCACATATGTGCTATGTGATTGGTGTTGAGGTGATGCACATGCTAGGTGATGGGCATGTAGCCGTACACCCTGTGAGTTGTGACTCTGTTGTTTCGAGGGCATTGTTTAGTAGCCCATTTTATTGATATTTGTGTTTTCACCATGTGATAAAGTAATTGAGTTGTACATCGTGCTAGATATCATGTTTAATATTTATGTTGATATTGTTAGGACCCCTAGCGGTCGTTTCTTGCTGTCATTTCATTGATTTCATTGATATTTCGTACTCAGTCATATTTATGCATTCATATCATATCTCAGTCTCAGTTTTTACTATTTGGTACATCATATTATTATTTCGGGTCAGTTTTTATGACATCGTGATCCCGTGGATGAGATTGGAGAGATTGATGACTGAGTGAGGCCGAGAGCCTGATTATGAGTGACAATTATGGGATCGGGTTGCACGCCACAGCATGATTTATTGATTTATGCCATGATTGGCTTGTAATAGCGCTTGGGCTGAAGGAGCCCCTCCGGAGTCTACACATCCCGAATGAGTGCAGATGATATTATTGACAAATGAATTTCCATGGACATGGATTTATCCGAAGTATTTGATATATGGAGATAGATTTCTCCACAAGGTCGGATTGCCCTTTTTCCTCAGTATTGTGTGACTTGTAGTCAGTGTTGTATATGTTCTAGGAGGGATTTCGCAAGGCCGGATAGACCATATACAGTACCGAGTGGTTGATCATTTATATATTATTGAGGGATGGATTTCCCTGGACATGAATTTGTCCGAAGTACTTGATACCTGGAGATGGATTTCTCCACAGGATTTTTCCTCAGTACTGTATTACTTATAGTCAGTGTTGTATATGGTCCGGGATGGATTTTCCTGGACCGTATCGGCCATATACAGTACCGAGTGGTTGAGTATGTGTGAGCACGTGATTTTTGCCTCAAGCAAATTATTCCAAAAGATATATGCAAAATGATTTTTGTGTGATAACTTGTTGATAATTATGTAGGAAATACCAATGTTTATTAACAAAATACATTTTGTGTTAATTAGAAAATACCAAAAATAGGGAAATTACTCTGTAATTCTAGAAAATTAGAAAAATTAAAAGGAAAATACAGAGAAAATG
>MU711340.1:55211-72221 GCA_026770625.1 Nicotiana glauca | reverse complement strand
TAAAATCCAAGTTTTATAATTTTCTAGGTTTCTAACCAAAATCCCAATATTTACACTAATTTCCATGCTTAATCTAATACATAATCAATGTATTTAACTTAAAAGTAATGGGGATGACTTATCTCAACATAGATGATGAAGACCTTCCTTTGAACCCTCCAAAATCGCCAATGAAGTGAGGAAAAATGAGAGAAATGAACCAAAAATCCGACTTAAAATGACCCCTCTGCCTCCTATAATTTCCGCTTTTGCGGAAATATAGCCGCTTAAGCGGCTCCACTTTTGCGGTCATAAGGCCGCTTCTGCGACTTCCCTAGCTAAGCCACCATTCCGCTTTTGCGATCTCATCACCGCAGATGCGGTTCCGCTTTTGCGGAGCCTTGACCGCAACTGCGGTCCTTCCCCCAGGGTCCCCAAATCCGCTTCTGCGATGCCACCTTCCGCAGATGCGGTTCTGCTTCTGCGGAAATTAGACCGCATCTTCGGTCCTCAAGAATTGGACCAAAATCCACATCTGCGGCTCCCTACTCGCTTCTGTGGTACTGCTTCTGCGGTCAACCAACCGCAGAAGCAAAAATACCAGCAACCAGGTCCTTCAGCCCTCTTCCAAATTCCATTTTCGATCTGTTAGCCACCCGGAATCCACCCGAGGCCCCCGGGACCCCAACCAAACATACCAACCCATCCCAAAACACATTTCGGACTTGCTCGAGGCTTCAAATCACATCAAATAACGCTAAAATCATGAATTACACCCAAAATCCAAGTTTATGAACTTTAAGATTTCAAACTTCTATTTCCGATGCCGAAACCTACCAAATCACATCCGATTGACTTCAAATTTTGCACACAAGTCATATTTGACATTACGGACCTACTCCAACTTCCGGAATTTGATTCCGACCCCGATATCAAAAAGTCAACCCCCCGGTCAAACTCTCCAAAAACCTTCAACTTTCTATCTTTAGCCAAATGGCTTCAAAATGGTCTACGGACCTCCGAATTCACTTCCGATCGCGCCCCCAACTCCAGAATCACTATACGGAGCTATTCATAGTCTCGGAATTCCAAACGGACTTTGATAACACTAAAATGCTCTTCAAGCCAAACTTATAAAATTTCTTCTAGAATGCCAACTTCCACAATAGGCGCCAAAACGCTCCCGGGTTATTCAAAAATCCAATCCGGGCATATGCCCAAGTCCGAAATTATCATACGAACCTGCTGGAACCTTTAGATCCCGATTCCGAGGTCGTTTACTTGAAATTCAAATCCTTGCTCATTCTTTCAATTTTAAGCTTTTGAAATGAGAATTCTCTTCCCAGATCAACTCTGGACTTCTTGAAATTTAATTCCGACCACGCGCACAAGTCATAATTCCTGAAGTGAAGCTGTTCATGGCCTCTGACTGCTGAACGGAGCGCTAGTGCTCAAAACGACCGGTCGGGTCGTTACACAACACATCATCTTCATCAAACACATTTGAATCCGCTTTGATAAGGTTGTCTTAACATCTTCATTTTGATCTACAATTCATATGCAATATTAATTAGTTAAATATTAAAAGTAATTAAATTTTAAAAATTAATAATATTTAAATTCACATAAAAAGTATTCCCAGTTTGAGTTCGGGAAAACCTTTGCAGCCAATTTCAAGTAATAACAATTGATTGGACATTTTCATAATAAATGCAACTTCTGTACTTTGTAAGAACACGCCAATGCTAAATATTGGTTCTGATGGTACAATGGTAAAAAGAATGCTGAGTACATCACGCACCGTCATTAAAAGATCGGGATATTTTCTAGAATGGTCCTTCCAATACATGACAACATCACCTCTTGAACTTCTCAAGATCAAGTTTTGGTTTCTGTTAGTAAAGATCCAATTCTGACTTTCTATATCTAAAGGCAGTATATTTTTTATTTTTTATATATTTTAAATAAATATTTTATTAGTCCCACGGGCCAGCCCGGCCCAGCCTCAGTCAAGCCTCGCGGGCCACGGGCTTACTCGGGCCGGGCTTAAAAGCCTCATTTTTAAACGGGCTCCAAAAATTCTAGCCCAGTCCTGCTAAATTACGGGCTGGGCTGGGCTGGCCCAATGGACCAAGCCCATATTGATGGCTCTACTCCCTATTCTGTTAGTGTCATAACTGAAATAAGAAACATGTTCGAACAAGTTATAAAGCCGGATGGCCTTTTGGTTCCCGGTACGTAGCCACCTTCTCGGCCCGAGTTTTCCACTCGGGTACATATGTAATGAACAACATACCGAGGTTTTGAACTTAGAATAACTCAGCCTCATGTCGGATCCCTAGTAGGAACGCTTGTTTGCATCATATGCATTTGACTTTGGGGATTCAACACAGGGGTTGGCTCCGTCTAGGACAGATGCACCCAAATAACAGACCATCTTGATGCATCATATGTGCTACATGTTGCATTTCTTCATGGGGCAAACTAAAAAAAAAAAAAGGAGGGTGAAGTGTGAAAATAAAGCAAGTAAGGCCTAGTTATGTTTTTTGTTACTTTTTTTAATTAAGATAAAGAAAAAAAATAAAAAATTCAAAAAAAAAAATTTTGCACTTTTCTTTATCATTTTTTGAAAAACAAAATAAAAAAAAGGAAAAAGAAAATCCAAAAAGATTTTGCATGTTTTATCATTGTTCAAAACAAAAGACAAAAACTATGTTTTCTCTTAATTAGTTATTTTTTATTTCTCGACTGTATTCAATCTGCCCGAACTACGCATACCTGATTCTCATCTTTCGGGAGGTGATACTTAGGCAACCCACATAGTGTCCGATCTTCCTAGTAAATCTTAGGTTCTTAGCTTTGTGGGGTCTTAGTCAAATTTTGTACTTCTAGCCACCTTTTGGCTAAGTAAGTTTTTTTACAAAAATAGCCTTAATCATGTCTTGCATGAGTCTAGTAGCAAGTGTTATTGTCTCACATAGCGTTGGTTTAAAGTTTTTCCATACAGGTGTGGGTCTACTTACCGGAGTTTGAGCATGACAGACACCCCGAGACCATCCAGTCAGGATCATTCAGGAGTTGTTTAAGGAGATTTTTCTTTTATGTTTTGTGACTGTTTTTCTTTTTATGCTGTCTTTTACCTTCTAGTTTTGTACAGCAATGTCGAGTCTTTTGTTATTGTATTTACTATTTTTGTATTGAAAAACAAAAAGTGTGTTATAAATCAAAAATCCAAAAAAAGAGATTTTGCATTTTTTGTTTCCTTTGGAAGTTTTATTTAGAATACCAATTCTAGAAGAAAAAAAAATCTTTGAGGTGTTTCTCAGGAAATTAATATCTATAACTCAAAAAACAAAATTTGCTTTTATATTTCCCTTAGATACTAGGACTAAAACACTAAAAAAAATGGGATTTTTCTCTTTTGATATCTCTTTACAAGTTTTCTTTAGGATATTAATTCAAAAAATCCAAAAAGATTTTCTTTTGAGGTTCCTCTTTGGGAAATTAACGAAAAATGAAAAACAAATTCTTTTATTTTACTAAAACTTTAGGACATTGTACATAGAAAAAAAGTAACAATATTTATCTTTGGTTTATCTTCAGAGTTTCTCCCTTATGTAATCAAAACTAAAATCCAAAAGCATTTTTTATCTTTTTCATTTCTTTGGTCGAATTCTTTCATTCGGGATATCACACGAAAATTCAAAATATTTTTCTTTGGTTCATTCTTTAGATTTCCTTCCTAATAATAAAAAAGAATCAAAAATATTTTTCTCTTCTAGGGTCTTTGCCTTAATAATTTCCCATAAAGTATTTTGCTTCAAAAAGAAAAAAAAAGGAGAAATAATTTATTCTCGATAAGCTTCAGTTTAGAAAAGAGTATAGAACATTAAGTCTAGAAAATTTAAAAAAAAGGATTTTCTTCTTTTATTTCTCTTTTCTTATAAGAGTAGTCATTAAGGTAAAAAGAAAAAAAAAAGGAAAAGAAAAAGAAAAAGAAAAAGAAAATGAGAACGTTAGTTTGTTTACTTTATTCTCGTTCTTTCAGAACTACGTAAAGATCTGATTCATGCGGTGTCATGATACGTAGGCAACCTACATAGGGTTCGATCGAATCATTTTTATTAAAAGGAAAAGGAAAAAAAATAACAGAAAGAGAAAAGGAAAAAAAAGAGGGTGAAGAAATAGAAAGAGAAAAGGAAGGAAAATGAGCAAGCCAAGAAGTGCTATAAAATAGAAGATTGAAATGAACAAAATAGGGATGATACCAAATGACCTTGTGACCCTCGAAGTCATTCTAGAACCGATACTTGTTGATAGGTCCATTGTACGCAATGTGATGTTATTACCTGATAAATGCCCTACGCTAACATGTTGGCTCTGTTTTGGTCCTCCTTGTTATCCTTGTTATTAATCACAGGAAGGTGGTTAGTTTGTGGTATTTGGGCGAGTGATACATACACGCTAGGTCAAAACAGTAAGACAGCCACGACTAGCAAGGGATCAGACATAGGTGCTGTGGAATCGAAATTTGAGTTGAAAAAAGAGGCCCGAAGTTGAAACGCCAAATAATAGAGATGTACTATGCTAGGATTAGTGGGCATCCTCTACCGTCATTACCCACCAATTACATTGAAAATCTCACCTCTTTCCTACTACCATCATAATCCCAGATTCCTAATCTTGCTGATCTCTCCCCGCAACATGCCCCAGGCTTTTCCCCTTGCCACAACTTCCCTGGCACATTGTCCCAGCCTTTACATGCTCCACCCGCCAATACAGCTTCACATCGTGCGTCATTAACTACTCTTGTTTTTGCAGCTCCTCCACCTGCCACCATCCTTCTATCTTCTAGTGAGACCTTGTTAAAAGTTCTTGATGCCCAATACTATGCTATAAAACCAACTTTCAAGACTTCGGATCCATACTGTTGCACTCCTCATTTCGGGTCTCCCATTGAAATTTAAAAACCTGCTAAGATTGTGGATCAAGATGAGGTATCTAGAAAATGTGTGATGTTTGAAAAAGGGTCTTCGAACGGTGTCGGGGCAAGTCGGAAAAAGCCAAAGTTGGTGGTACCACGGATGCCAAAAAAGCTTTTTGTAGTTGTGAAAGGGTCTCCCATTACCCCTGTTGCTATTAAATCAGTGACTCAGTTGGCAGCGGTTGAGACAAAGGATGTCCCGTGGAACTACAAACGAGCAATAATGACACATAAGGGAAAAGAAGTAGAGAAAGAACTTGTTGACATCGGAGAACCGACTCATTCGGGGGATGTCTTACCGCCAAAGAATTAAGGAAGACCAAGCTCTCCATGGATAGCCAAATGCCAGTGAACAAACCGGTTACCGAGAAAGAGGCCGAAGAGTTCATGAGAAAGATGAAAGTGCAAGACTATTCCATTGTTGAACAATTAAGGAAAACTCCAGCTAATATTTCTCTGTTATCTTTGTTGATAAATTTGGATGAACACCACAGGCCATAATGAAGATTCGGAATGTGGCACATGTTCTTGATAGGATCACAGTGAATCAAATAGAAAAGATTGCTAGCAGGATCTTCGAAGCAAATAGGACCACTTTTGCAGATGATAAGCTTCCTATAGAGGGTACGGAATACAATCGAGCTCTTTACATCATGGTGAAATGCAAAAATTATTTTGTCACCAGGGTGTTGGTTGGTAATGGATCCAAAGCAAATATTTTCCCTCGGTCCACTTTGCAAAAGTTGAAGATCGGCATTGAAAGAATCCACATGAACAGTGTATGTGTTCGAGGTTTTGATAGGGAAAGAAAAGATTCTGCTGGAGATATAATGTTTGAATTGTTGATAGGGCCGGTTAGTTTCAGTGTTAAATTTCAAGTGCTAGACGTGGTTGCCTCATATAATTTGTAATAGGGTAGGCCTTGGATACATGTGGCTAAGGTAGTGCCATCTTCTCTACATCAAATGGTGAAATTTGAGTGGGAGAAACAAGAAATAGTTGTGCGTGGTGAGGAGGATTTATCCCATTATGAAGATTCATCTGTTCCATTTACTGAGGTTGGAGGTTATAAAGGACCTTTAGTTTATCAAACTTTTGAAACAATGTCCGCCGAAAAGATTCTTGAAGGAAAATGCATTACAAGGCTGAGGCTATCACCTTCGATCTTCATGGTAGCTAATGAGATGTTGAAGTATGGTTTTCTGCCGGGTAAAGTTCTGGGCGCATCTTTGCAAGGTATCGCGCATCCAATTCCTCTACATGAAAATCTGGGTACATTTGGTATGGGATTCAAGCCCACAGCCGCAGACATGAAAAGAGCGAGAAATTTGAAACAAACGGCATGGGTCCTCCCAAAGCATGTCCCACGTCTCTCTAGATTGTTTGTGAAGCCTGGAGCCAAGAAGCGCCCAATAGCAATAGTTCCCAGTTCTGTGGTTGGTCTTGATAAAGAGTTGATTGAAAGGTTCGAGAAGTTGTTCGACGAAGTGAACACGGTAGAAATTGAGGATGATTCTGGTGATGAAGAGGTGCATTTTTTCGGGCCGAATGTGAAGCTTAGCAATTGGGAAGCCGCTTCTCTCCCTACTTGGAGGAAGTTTTGGTAGTTTGCTTTGTTTTCCTTTCTATTTGGGTCATTCCAGCATTGTGACCCAGATTTTCACTTTTTGTTTGATTGATGTGCAAACCCTTTTATCCTTTATTTTCAATGAAATGCAATTTACTTTTCCATCACTCCTGATAGTTTTATTTTTGTTTTCATTTCTTCTTTGTACAGTTCTTTTTATGCTGGTTTCAATGACATGACACGCATGAGGAATCTTTGGCCAAGTTTTAAAAGCCAATCTAATTCCGAAATAATAATCCAAGAAATAGACTGTGATAATGAAGCAGAAATTGATGATGATGAGTGGGTCAAAACCCGATTGGAGCAGTTAAGTCTGATTGATGAGAAAAGACTGGCAGCAGTATGTCACGGCCAGTTGTATCAAAAGAGAATGGCCAGCGCATACAACAAGAAGGTGTGTCCCCAGAAATTTGAAGTGGGTCAGTTAGTATTGAAACACATCCTCCCACATCAGGCGGAAGCAAAAGGCAAGTTTGCCCTAAATCGGTAGGGGTCGTTCGTGGTAATGAGAATGTTGTCCAATGGTTCTTTTGTATTTAACAGATATAGAAGGAAAATGTGTAGATATGGCCATCAATTCTGATGCAGTCAAAAGATATTATGTATGATTTCTTTGGTTTAAATTGTGTTTGTTTGCACTTGGCATGTTTTGAAGATTGGAATAACGAAGGAATTTTGTTATGCTATCTAAACACTTTATCCTTTGTTACCCCGTTGAGCCTTATTTATTTCCTCTCATATCACTCTTTTGGAATCAGTAGCAAAGATCAGAAATGCAAGCGCGAAAGATAAGTAAAGGAAATGACAAAAAAGAAAAAATAAAAAATGAAAAAAAAAGAAGAAAAAGGAAAAAAAGAGTAGAAAAGAAAAGAAAAAAAGAAAAAAAAAAAGAACAACAAAACAACAAAAAGAGAAAGAAGGAAGAAAGGAAAAAGAGAAAGAAAAGAAAGAGAAATGAGAGAATCACAACAACAAAGCAATTTCTATGTCATGAACCACGTTCGACCTGATTCATTTTAAGGATACGTAGGCAGCCTCACGGTATGGTTCCATCAAAATAAAAATTCAAATGTCCCCAAGCAAAGAAACTGGGGTAGAAGTTGCAGTTGTTGTAAAAAAATCTGATTCCAAAAGTTGTAATTTTGAACCTAGTTGAGTTGTTTTGAGCCTTTTGATACCCTTTCTTTCCAAAAGCCCACATTATGGTCCAAAAGAAAGACCTTCCAACCAGTCTTTGAGAGATGCCGCGTCAAGCAAATAGAGGTGATCCATATCAGGGGCAACACTCCGGTCTAAGCAGGAAAAATAAAAATGAGAGAGTCTTATTGGTGAAAACCCTCATGGGCACCATAAGGCGACTTAAGCTGAGAGAAAATAAAAAATGAGAGAGTCTTATTGGTGAAAACCTTCACGGACACCTTAAGGTGAAAGTGAGATGAGAGATGAACAAATGATAGAGGTTTGTTGGTGAAAATCCTTCATGTCACCGCAGGCCGAACAAGGACAAGGTTTTGGTGAAGAAATTGGGGTTTTGAAGATCTCGGGGAGTAAAGTGTGACAACTGAAAGTTGATTGGTTGGACAGACTGGGCGGATTAATACCAAATGCATGTCATGATCATTGGTGCCAGCTGTTCCACTAAGATAAGTCTCTTTTCTTTTTCCCTTTCAGAAAGTCTTCTAGTTTTGGATTTTTCTTATCATTAACTCTCAAAGTCATTGCATTTCATTTCTTTTGGGTTTATTTCTCTAAAATGTTTCCAATGTTAGTTCTGTTTAAGCAAATAAGAAGGGATTTCAAAGCTCACTATCAACTTCCGAAGTTGCACAAAGCACAGGGCGGCTAAGGCATTGCTAGAGATAGTATGATGTGAAATGGGATATAAAGGGTCAGCCAAAGTTCCATCGGTGAAATGGTTTAGTAATTTCGTGAGAGATGCATAGGTGCGGATAAATGGGTCAGAGATGCAACACAACAATTTGGGTATAGAACACTTGGGTCATCTAAGTTCATATGGGTGGAAGTCAGTTAGAAAGTCAGGCAGTTCTTGATCAGTTCGGGAAAACCAGTCAAAATAAAGCATGGCAGCGGAGAGGCCGCCTTCAGCAAGAATGCCACAAACTAACCACCACATTTTAAACTGACAAGATTTTTCTTTGATTAAAATAGGGGTAGAAAATTTGTTGGTTTTGGAGGAACCACCCTCCATATGGAAAGGCAAGCACCAGACAGATTTGAGAGTAAATTCTCAGCACCCTCCTAGAAAAAAGGACTTATTTTAAAATTCAAAACAATCATGAGTAGCAAGATCTAGCATAAAGTTATCCCAAAGGAATATAAGTTGGTTTCAAAGTTTTCATGCTGGAGATAAGATTCAATTAAGAGTTCTCAGGACCCTCTTGGATAATGGGATCTAGTTTTATGTTTTAAGACCTTCATAGATAATAAGATTTAGCGTAAGTTTTACCTTTAGGAAATAGAATTTAGCTTTGAAGTTGTCACTCATGAGATGAGATTTAATTTTAAATTTTCAGGCCCTCCTGGATAATGGGATTTAGCTTTCAAATTCTTATTGATATTTGGTAACATGATTCAATTAACACTCATAGATGCTCCCGATGTCAAACTGGGGCAGAAAAATTTCTTTTGTTTTGTCTGTTTTGTTGTAATCAGGTTCAAAGATAGCAGTTTAAGGGAATACAGTTCGAGTTTAGGTAATCAGGCGCCCACATGGAGAACAAGGGAATATAGTTAAAGTTTTGGCAATCAGGCTCCCACCTGGAGAGCAAAGGAATACAGTTCAAGTTCTGGCAATCAGGCACCCACCCAGAGAGCGAGGGAATACGGCTAAGGTTTTGGTAATCAAACGCCCACCTGGAGAGCAAGCAAATACAACTAAGGTTTTGGTAATCAGGCGCCAACCTGGAGAGCAAGGGAATACAGTGCAAGTTTTTGCAATAAGGCGCCTACCTGGAGAGCAAAGGAATACAGCTAAAGTTTTGGTAATTAGGCACCCACCTGAAGAGTCAGGGAGTACAATTCAAGTTTCAGCAATCAGGTGCCCACCTAGAGAGCAAGGGAATACATTTGAAGTTTAGGCAATCAGGTGCCCACCTGGAGAGCAAGGGAATAAAATTAAAGTTTTGGCAATTAGGAGCCCACATGGAGAGCAAGGGAATACAGTTCAAGTTTTGGCAATCAGGCGCCCACCTAGAGAGAAAGGGAATATAGTTGAAGTTCTAGGAATCAGGTGCCCACCTGGAAAGCAAGGGAATACAGTTCAAGTTTTGGCAATCAGGCACCCACCTGGAGAGCAAGGGAATACAATTAATTTTTTGCAATCAGGCGCCCACCTGGAGAGTAAGGGAATATAGTTCAAGCTTTGGCAATCAGACGCCCACATGGATAGCAAGTTAATACAGTTAAAATTTTGGCAATCAGGCGCCCACCTGCACAGCAAGGGAATACAGTTTAAGTTTTGGCAATTAGGCGCCCACCCGGAGAGCAAGGGAATACAGTTCAAGTTTCGGCAATCAGGCGCCCACCTATAGAGTAAAGGAATATAGTTGAAGTTCTAGCAATCAGGCGCCCAACTGAAAAGCAAGGGAATACAGTTTAAGTTTTGGCAATCAGGCACCCACCTGGAGAGCAAGGGAATACATGTCAAGTCATGGAAATCAGGCGCCCACTAGGAGAGCAACGGAATACAGTTCAAATGTTGTAATAAATTGCACACGTGGAGAGCAACGGAATACAGCTAAGGTTTTGGTAATCAGGCGCCCACCTGAAAATCCAGGGAATACAATTAAAGTTTTGGCAATCAGGCGTCCACCTGAAGAAAAGGAAAGCATCTCAGATTATAATTCGAGTTCAGCAATCAGGCGCCCGCCTGAAGAAAAGGGAAGGCATCTCAGATTACAATTCAAGTCAGCAACAAAGGGACTTCACCTGGAGAATACAAGTCAACAAGGCAACAGGAATCACAAGATCACGTTTGAGGATATAGATAGGATTTTTGTAATGCATAGATCATAGTTTAGTCTAGTTTCTTTTATTTTTTCATGGTGTAATAAGGAGTTCAGTAAGCAGCAGCAGCAGTAACAGTGAAATCACAGCTTCATGGTAGTCCCAGCTACCGAAATTTTTCGAACTATACTAACTTGATTCCTTTATAGCCAAGGATATGTATGCAACCTCGGAAGCAAGGTACGGTCAAATCATTTAGAAATGCTTCCCATGGAGTATTCAAACGGGCAAAAATTGCTCGTATCTGCTCACTTTATCTTTACACGAACACTCTTCGTGTTTTCGAGCAAAGAGGGGCAGCAGTGAGCACGTGATTTTTGCCCTATATGAGTTATTCCCATAAATTCAATAAAAATAAATTTTCCCGTTGTTTGTAATTTCGTAGATTTTTTTAGCATCTTTGCTAACTGCTTGTATTTATCTGTGCACGTTTATTTTATTTAATTCATGAAAATACAAAAAATACGTTGCATTTGCATTTAAGATTAATTTTGCATTTTTGAGTTAATTAGAAATCTAGTTGTTTACAAAAATAGAAAAATTACAAAAATAACTCACTTTGCATTTTTTACTTTTTAATCTTAAATTTGGTAGTTTCTTTGGGAGTTAATTTATTTGTGGTGAATATTATGTTGGGTAATTAATATAGTTTTGTAGGTTAATTTTATTTTAAGAATTAATTTAGGATTTAATTTCTTATTTGAAAAAAAGGGGATTTGAATTTGAAAAGAAAAGAAAAGCAAAATAGGATTTGAAGAGATCAATTTTGGGCCAAATCTACTAACCTTCCCAAGCGCAAATCAATTTTCCCCTCTAAAAGCCCCGCTGACCCAAGCCCAGATCCACCCAACCCGGTCTGATCCCCACTTGAGCCAAACGACGTTGTTTTGCTATCCTTTCATCTGAGCCATTGATTTGGTTTCATCCAATGGCCCTAGTAGATCCCCTATCCCACATAAGATTGTCCGAAATCCCCAGTTAAACCTAAGACTAAATGAACCCTTTCTCTTATCTCCTTGAGCAAATAACGCCGCCCATGAGCGAGTCAGCCATTGTTGTCGGAAAAATAGTGCCAATCACCACCAAAATTTGGTCATGCAACCATCACCCCTCCTTGCACCCTAATCCATTACCATTTTTCCCAAAATCCTCACCAAATCGGACCTATTTCAAATCTGAGATTGAAGGAGAAGAAAATCTCTCAAAGTCCTCGAGTTCTGATGAACGTTTGGGCTTGAAATGAGTATTGCTCATTTGTTCTCAAAGGGAACATACGGTTAATACTAGTTTCGAGTCAAGTCAGAATCTTTTGAAGTTTATCAAGCCTTGTGGCCATCGAGGTATTTGTTCTTTGTTCTTGCTCTTTCATCCCCGTCGTCTGCTCCATGTTTGAACCGACCTCCTTCCGTTTCTTCTCTTCTTATTTTTGTTAATGTTTAAGGCTATGGTCCTGATCCTTATTCCTCTCTAGTTTTAGTTTAATTTTAAGATCACAATAATGGGTTAGCGTATCAATATCCCCGTATAATGTGATTAATTAGTCGTTTAATTACTAAATAACTTTTTTCCTAGCTTCTTTCAGTGAATTCTTTTTTATGTTGAATTTTAAGGTTTGGCCCATTTGGAAGATTTCTATTAAGTTCAGAGTTTGAAAACTCAAATGTGGGATGTTAATATAGGCTCATGGATTGGGCTGGGTTTTGAATTAATTTAATCTTGGGTCAACTTTGACCCATATTTTATTTTGGCTTCATGGTAATAACAGGGTGCTTAAGGGGTTATTTAGGAACTCTAACTTAGGGAATCTTGCATAACAGATTAGGAAAGCTTCTAGGAAGATGGAGTAGGAACTAATGTGGAATTATGATTTTTAGACTAAGGTCTCCTAAGCAAAAATGAAAATTTTAGAAGGTTCTAAATGCAAATTTGACTTCTTTTAGGCTGCCCTAGAACGTTGCCTATAAAGGCATCATAACTTGGCATTCAAGTCAGAGATTAGTGAGATAAAAAAGCTGAAAAACTGAAACGGTAATACTTTGATAACACTGATTTCTCTGCATTTTTCTTTGTGAAAATTGCTCAAAGAAACTCTGTTTAGTGCTGAATTTCTGATCTGCCTCACTAGATAGAATTCCCTGAAAATCTAACTTCTGCATTTGGTTGAAAAATGTCTTAATTTTTGGGATTTGAAGTTTCGTTTGAAGCTATTTGGTTTTCTGGGTTAATATTCCACTGAATTTGGGGTTGATTTCTCCTACTGCTCTATTGCTGCTTGGCCACTGATTCCATGCTTCTTTGTTTCCTTTCAATCTTCAGGTTAATCTATAAACTGTAGAGAGCAAGTGATTATAAAGATGCATGTTCGAATGGAAGTTTGAATGAACATGAATTGGATTGAACCTTGATGTTTTGCTTCTTTTATTTTCTTTATTACATCTGTAATAAATATAGAATTGTGTTTGTTATGTTCAGCTTTCCATGATCTCAATATTCATTAAAGATGAGCTAGTGTCATTTGAAAGTGTGAGTGCAAAGGTTTGAATTCCAAGGATAGCATGTTATATTTTGAGGTTTTAGTACTCTGAAAAATAAGGAGTTTGAATTGGTTGACCTGTTGGTTAGAATTAATTGAAGCTTTATTTTATGGTGTTTTCACAGTAGTGAATTGATTGTTTATGGATCGCTAGGGTAGAAGTCTGAAACTAAGCCAATTTTGCTTTCATGTCTACTCAGTTTGTTAAACAATATTTTAGATTATCATACTGATCTCGTACCAAATGGAAGCCAAGAATATTTGGATGTAAGAGGTTTGGCAGTAGCTCTGACCATCTGGTTTGGTTAAGTAGGGGTAATGACCTTACTTATACAAGTAACTTATTTCATGTGAGTTTAGCAGTAGCTTTGATGGTCTACAGTCACTTTTCCTTTATATTTGAGAATTAAGTGATGAGTTCGAGTAGGAATTTAAAGTATGAAAGGTCATAAGCCACTATTTAGATTTTATATCATGATAAATCAGTTGATGTTGGCATGTAATTTGAACGATTATGTATTAGTATCAAGAATGGTTCCCAAATGACTGTTTCGACTTTAGAACAGACGTGAATTGATTTTTGGATTATAGAATCTACATAAAAAGTGACGATCGGTGTGTCCCAATCAATAATTTTTTGATTTTCTTAAATCAACATGATCTATAAATTAGAATGCCAATACATGATGTTCTGTGCTATGTGTGCACTCGAACTGAGATCCCAATATTTGCTGCAGCTAGTCAGTTTTCAATTTGGGCTCTCTCCTGGGCCCGGCATGGACTGATACTAAATTGTCACTTAGAGTAGCCTTACGTTTTTAGGCTATAGGGCCTCATACTAGTCCCAAGCATTCGCTTCGAACTATCAGCCCCTTTCTCTTTTGAAAAGGCAATCATTTTAGTTAGTTTGGACAGTAGTACAGTTCTAGCTCCACTAATGTTTAGATATCTCATTTTACTTTGATTAATTAAGGTGAGCCATATTCTACAACACAAATGGTTATGGCCCTCAAAACTAATTTGAGAAGTCTTTTAAATAGAGTAAGCGAGGTGTGATGTGCCCAAATAAAATCTCAAAAACATGACCCTCATTAAATTCATTCAAGACCCTTATAAATCGAGGCGTGTCATTTAGTCAAATGTTCATGGCCCTCGCAACGTTGCAAACGCGTAGTTACTTTAGGCACGTTATTTTACTAATTTACCTTCATAAACTTTGGTGCGCATTTATGTGACCCAAATCCAAATCTCAACAACGTTAGATAAAATTTGTTGTGGATTGCGGGTGCATTTATGTGACGTGATTCAAAATACATTTTATGTGACGTTATATCTTCCTAAAAATGAATTAAAGCGTTTACAAAATTAAAATTACTCCATAGGCTAAACATGTATTAAAATCAATTAAATAGGCCAATTATAACAGTTGAGCAACCATGCTAGAACCACGGAACTCGGGAATGCCAAATACCTTCTCCCGGGTTAAGAGACTTACTTACCCGGATTTCTTTGTTCGCGGAGTGTAATATAGAGTCAACATTTTCCTCGATTCAGGATTTGAATCGATGACTTGGGACACCATAAATTATCCCAAGTGGCGACTCTGAATTTTAAATAAATAAATTCCATTTCGATTGTCACTTAAATTTAACAAAACTCTCTTTCTACCCTCCCGGGGTGTAGGAAAAAGGGAGGTGTGAAATCTTGTTTCAAAATAAATACTCGATTCATCGAGCCATACTTGTCTGGATGTTTTTCAAGTTTTAATCAAATACACTCATTATCATTTTCCAAACTTTTCTTTCTACAGTGTTATTATTACTTTTTCTGATGAACCGGTGATTGTGACATGTGATGAGGCAACGCAATATGAGGATAGTGATTCGGATGAAGAAGATGTGATACCCAAGAAAGTTGTCAGGGAGGTAAAAACTTTGAGAATAAGCCTAAGTCCGACCTGGATTAAATAGAAGTAGTAAATCTAGGGAACGTCGAGACTGTCAAGGAGACTCGCATCAGCATTCACTTATCACCGACAGAAAAGGAGGAGTACATTCATTTCTTAAAGGAATACAAGGACATTTTTGCATAGTCATATGATGACATGACCAGTCTGAGCACGTCCATAGTGGCTCACAAGTTGCCTACTAATCCCATGTGTCCGCCAGTAAAGCAGAAACTCAGAAAGTTCAAGCCAGATATGAGCCTGAAAATCAAAGAGGTTGTTACTAAGCAGATCAAAGCCAAAATTCTCGGTAGTAGAGTTCTAGCTCCACTAATATTTAGATAATTAAGTTTCCTTTGATTAATTGAGGTGAGCCATATTCTACAACACAAATGGCTATGGCCCTCGAAACTAATTTGAGAAGTCTTTTAAATAGAGTAAGCGAGGTGAGCTGTGCCCAAATAAAATCTCAAATGCATGGTGTTGACATGTGATTTTTGACCCTCCTCGAAATTTTACCCATTTTAGAATGTAAATATTTAGTTTAGGCCTAATATCGCCATTTCAACTAATTTTTACAATTTTACTTTATTTTGTTACAAGAAAATAAAAAATTACAAAAAAAAATAGGTTTATTAATATTTTGCAGTCATTTTTAATCTTAAAAAAATACAAAAATAGTACCGTATCATTATTTTATTAATCTTGAAAACACAAAAAAAAAATTGTTTTATATTTTATAGTTTAGTTTAATTAATCAAAATTAATTTATATTTTTATATTATAATTATACATAATTTTAGAAAGAATAATTAGTTGTAGGTTGGTTTATCCCGCCTTTTTAAATTTTGTAGTCCATTTTTTAATCTTTAGCCCAATTTTCTGGCCCATAATTTGTAGGCACATATCTTTAACCTAAGCCCTACCCCTATATAATAGTACCTAATCCCTAAACACCCTACGCTCTATTACACACAATCAGCTGCAAACAACCAACCAAGAGCTCCTCTTCTTCTCTATTCTGTCATCTTCTTCATCAACTTGTAGGCAGCCATCAACTCCAATTCCAACAACAACATCACAGCAGCGCTTCCACCATACTTCAACTAAAAGGAGAACCAGCAGTAAGGCGTCCCAAAACAAAGGTTCCAGCGTCTCCTTCTTCCAAATGACCATCCTCCATCCGCTACACTCGTCTCCCAAATCGCGACATTCGCGTGAAACTAGCAGTCCGCTGGAAATGCCATGAAACCCGGCTAAAATAACTCCAAAACAGCACTCTTCTCTCGTTGGAGATTCGACCACCATTAACACATGCACACACTCACGTTTCTCGGACAAAAAAATAAGAAAAACGAACACACAAGAATTCTGCCTTCCTTTTAATTTCGATTTCGGTGTTCCATAAACGAAGACTCAATTGAGGTTTGAAGTCCGATCCTGAGGTCGTTCTGAATTCGTCGAGGCCATCATACGGTTTCCATTTCAGGTCAGTTTTGGGTTCAGATCCAGTTGGTGATTGTCTTTTGCAATTCATCCATAGTTGTTGTACAAATTTTAGCTTCTGTTAATGGAAATGATTTGCTCACCAAGGTCCATTCCTTCCTTATCCCTTTTATTCCTTGATTTTTGTCCATGTGATATTTCAGTGATAAATGTGTGTGTGTCACGACCCAAAATCCACTAAGGGCCGTGGTGGCACCGGACACCGCTGTTAGGCCAGCCAATTAGATTAACGATTTAAAAATCCTTTTTAAATACATCATATTCCAAAAAAAAATTCTTTCCATTTTCACAAATAAAAAAGTTTTGCTTCAATTCAAATTAACAATAACAATTAAATCAAACTTTTCGAAAATCATCCCAGAACCCGGTGTCACAAGTGCATGAGCGACTACTGATAATGAAATAAAATA